>MU767802.1:0-21034 GCA_026770625.1 Nicotiana glauca
TTTATTGCATATACATATATTGAACTGTACAGGTTGATTGGTAGTCCTGTCTAGCCTCGTCACTACTTCGCCGGGGTTGGGCCAAGCACTTACCAGCACATGGGGTTGGTTGTGCTGATGCTACACTTCTATGCTTTTTGCACAGATCACGGTATCGGAGCAGCTTTTGGACCACAACAGTAGGATATTGATCGGGAGCTGACTTCAGTCTAGGGACTTATGAGGTAGCCTAGCTGGCGTTCACAGGCCGAAGTCCGTTTCCATGTTTTCAGTTTGTTTTCATTGTACCGAGACAGACATTTATGTATTTCTATTCAGACTTGTTTGTAGCACTCTTTAGTAGTTCGTGAGATAGCGACACCAGTCTTGGGTAGAGAAATATTAAACTTCCGCATTTTGGGTTTTCAGTTATTTATGTTTTAAAGACTTTCGCTTTTAGTTAAATGACTCGTTAATATTGTTATAGTTGGGTGTTATCGGAAAATGCTTAAATGCTTGGCTTGCCTAGCTCCGAAAGTAGGCGCCATCACGACTCCCGATGGTGGGAAATCTGGGTCGTGACATGTGTTTTGGTTAGGTTTTTTATCGAAAGTGTATTTTGATTAAATTGGAAGTTCTTAGGCTCAAATCCCTGATTTATTCGAGTTTCCGACGTTGTTTTAGGTGGTTTAAAGGTTGGTATAAGTTTTAATGAGGTATTAGGTGTTATTGGTGCTTTTGGTTAGGTCCCGGGGGCCTCGGGATGATTTCGGATGGTTAACGGGAAGATTGGAGAAGTGTTGCAGTAGCTGAACCATTGCTGCTTCTGGTAATTTCGCATCAGCGGCTTGGGAACCGCAGATGCGGTAACGGAGAAGCGGCTAAAGGGCCGCAGAAGCGGCTTGGGTCTTTTCCTTCAGAAACTCCAGAAGCGGTGTGATGCCCGCGGAAGCAGAACCGCAGAAGCGATTGCACGCTCGCAGAAGCGGTTGTTTGTCCGCAGAAGTGGAAACTGGGCACTTAAGGGTAAGCCGCAGAAGCGGCACTTTGTCCGCAGGTGCGGTCCTTTGACCGCAGAAGCGGAAATCCCTGACCAGAAATAGTGATTTCGAGGGTTTAGTTTCAAAAGTTAGAAAAATCAAATTGGAGCTCGGGAGAGGGCGATTTTGAGAGGGTTTTGAAGAGAGATCATTGGGTAACATTTCTTTAATCTTTTCTAGTTATATTTCATCAATCTTTAGTTAATTTCAACATTTAATTTTGAAATTTTGGTAGAAATTTGGGGGAAAAGTTCTTAGACTTTTAATTGAGAATTTGAGAGGTCATTTGGACTCCAATTTCAGTGTTCTTGTTATGTATAGACTCGTGAGAGTACGAGGGTTCTGAAAATGTGAAAATTATCCGGTTCCGAGATGTTGGCATGAGGGGTATTTTGGTCATTTTACCTAATTTCATGCCTCAGCTTTGAATTAAATAGTAGAATCAGTTGTTTGCGATGTTATTTATGATATGTAATTGAATTGAATAGATTTGGGTCAATTGGAGTCGGATACTCGTGGCAAAAGCGTGGTTCCTAGTTGATTTTTGTGCCGATTCGAGGTAAGTGGCTTGTCTAACCTTGTGTGGGGGAGCTTTCCCCTTAGGATATGATATTTGATAATTGAATGCCTTGTACGTGAGGTGACAAGCGCGTACTTGAGCTAATTGTTGAAAGCCCGATTTTTACTTAAGATATTAAGATTGAGTTTCTTTCGAATTTGCTTATTTCTACTTGCAAATTATAACCTGTGTTAGATTACAAAAGCATGTTTGGTTGATTTAAATTGCTTATTGCTTAAGTTGCCTCAACTGTACTACCTGAAGCACGTTAGGCTAGCACTACCTGTTGTTTGTACTTTCATACTTCATTTCCGAATATCTTCTGGTTGTGGTTGCGCATTTACATTGGGACTACGGATGTGGGATTTCGGTCGCTCCCCCTTGTTTGTTTACTTTGGGACAACGGGTTAGATTCCCCTGCACTTTTACTTTGGGACTATGGGTTAGATTCCCGGTAGATCTCCCTGCACTTTGATAGTTGGACTACGGGACGGTATACCGGGAGATCCTTCGGATATTCTCATATGATGGACTATGGGACGGTATCTCGGGAGCTCCTCGGACAGTTGATAAAATGGACTACAGGACGGTATCCTGGGAGATCCTAGTTGTTGGTACTGATATTGAGCTATTTCACTCTGTGTTACCTTATTCTCTGCGTGCTATTGTTTCTTAGTATAACTTGTCTTACTTTATAATTTTTATTCATTTTATTTCATGTTGTTGCAAGGTTTATTATTATATTTTATCTCAGTAGGGCCCTGACCTTCCTCGTCACTACCCAACCGAGGTTAGGCTTGGCACTTACTGAGTACCGCTGTGGTGTACTCATTCCCTTCATGCGCATGTTTTTCATGTGCAGATCTAGGTACCTCCACTTAGGCACACTATCCTTGAGGCGGGGAGAGCTACGGAGACTTCGAGGTATATCTGCAGCGCCTGCAGACCGAAGAGTCTCCTTCTTTATTCTATCTGTAGTACTTAGTTTTCTATCGTACCCTTGATGTAGACACTCTGGAGATTAGATCATTTACAGTACTTCTTTAGCCTGTGTTTCCCGTGAGTTTCCGGGTTTTGGGATTGTATTGCAGACTTCCACATTTCTTTTGAGTTGTATAGGTCGAGTGGCCTTTATACGCAGTTATTATTTTAACTTGTTCAGTTTTTAATTAATTATTCTGCAAGTTAGGTTGTTATTCCGCATTGTTAAGCTTACCTAGTTATAGGGACTAGGTGCCATCACGACATGTTCGCGGAGGGCGAACTGGGGTCGTGACAAGTTGGTATCAGAGCTCTGGGTTTATAGGAGTCACGGAACACTGGCCGGTTTATTAGAGTCTCGCTGATCGGTATGGAGACGTCTATACTTATCTACGAGAGGCTATGTAACTGTTTAGGAAAAAACTTCATTTCATTGTATTTCCCTGTCGTGTGGTATTTTTGACATCAATTCTAAACTTCTTTCTTCTATTCTCTCACAGATGGTGAGGACACGCGCTACTCGGGATGATCAGGCACCCGCGCCCCCTACTGCAGCCGTTAGAGGCTGGGGCCGGGGTAGAGGTCGAGGACGCGCACGTGGTGCAGCCAGAGCACCTGCGCAAGCTGCCGCTGAGGCACCACTAGTAGATCCAGTCAGAGCCCAGGCACCTGGCACGCCTACTACTGCCACTACTACTCCAGCTTTCTAGGAGACTTTGGCTCAGTTCATGAGTATGTACACCACCTTGGATCAGACAGGGTTGCTTCCCCTTGCTGCAGCTACATCCCAGGCCGGGGGAGGAGCACAGACTACCGCCGCCCGCACTCCTGAGCAGTGAGTGCAGGTTGAGCAGGTTTCTGAGATTATTCTCGCACAACCTGCAGTGCCAGTTCTGCCCGAGGACGGGTCAGCTGCTTCAAAGGACGAGCAGAGGAGACTTGAGAGGTTCAAGAAGTATGATCCCCCAGTGTTTAATGGATTAGCATCAGACGACGCCTTGGGATTTCTAGAGGAGTGCCACCGTATTCTTCGCACTAT
Organism: Nicotiana glauca; assembly: GCA_026770625.1. Lineage (NCBI taxonomy): Eukaryota > Viridiplantae > Streptophyta > Magnoliopsida > Solanales > Solanaceae > Nicotiana > Nicotiana glauca. The sequence continues at coordinate 3,599 of MU767802.1, forward strand.
GGGCATAGTAGTGTCCAGCGGGGTTTCCTTTACTGCTTTTCAGCTTCGGGGAGCCGCCTATGATTTGTGGCGCACTTATGAGATAGACAGTCCAGTCGAGGCTGCTTCACTGACTTGGACCCAATTCTCAAATATGTTTATGAGAGAGTTTGTCCCTAGAGTCTCAGGGACGCATGGCGCGCAGAGTTTGAGCATTTGCGCCAGGGTGCTATGACCGTTTCGGAGTATGCTATCCGTTATACCAAGTTGGCTAGGCATACACCGGCCTTGGTTTCTACAGTTCGTAAGAGAGTTCGCAAGTTCATTGAGGGTCTTATCCCGCCCATCAGATCTAGCATGGCTCGAGAGTTGGAGATGGACATTCCTTATCAGCAGGTAGTGAGCATTGCTAGGAGGATTAAGGGTATGCTCGCTAGGGAGCGAGGGGAGAGGGAGGCCAAGAGGTCTCAAGAGTCGGGCCACTATTCTGGTGCTCGTACCCCAGCAGTAGGTCATCATGGCAGAGGTTATGTGGGTCACCTCGTTCATTTAGCTATTCTAGCAGCCAGCAGTGTTCCCGCTCCGCCTATACCTCAGGAGCCTTACTATGCACCTCCAGTTTCTAGCGCGCCTCCTGTACGGGGTGCTTCCAGATGTCAGTCCAGCAGACCTGGCCCTAGTCAATCACAGCCACTGCGTCCGCCCAGAGCTTGCTTCGAGTGTGGTGATACACGTCATATGGTTAGGGACTGCCCCAAACTTGGTAGGGGTGCATCTTTCACAGACTGCTCAGCCACAGCGTACTTCTCAGAGTTCTCAGGCCATGGTCACAGCTCCAGCTGCCACCCCGTCTGCCAGCCGGCTAGGGGCGGAGGTTGGGGAGATAGAGGCCGCCCTCGAGAGAGGGGCCGGGCCAGATATTATGCTATTCTTGCTCGTACCGAGGCTATTGCCTCTGACTCCGTCATTACAGGTATTATACTGGTTTGTCACAGAGAGGCATCGGCTCTATTCGATCCAGGCTCTACTTATTCTTATGTGTATTCTTACTTTGCTCCGCATTTGGGTGTGCCTCAGGATTCTTTGAGTTCCCCCATTTATTTTCTACTCCTGTGGGGGATTCTCTTGTTGTGGACCGCATTTATCCGTAATGTCTGGTTACTATTTGTGGTTTTGAGACCAGAGCAAATTTATTGTTACTCGGTATAGTTGACTTTAATATTATCTTGGGCATGGACTGGTTGTCGCCCCATTTTGCTATTCTTGATTTTCACGCCAAGACCATGACACTGGCTATGCCAGGTATTCCACGTGTTGAGTGGAGTGGTACTTTAGATCACACTCCCAGTAGAGTTATCTCTTTTCTTAAAGATCAGTGTATGGTTGAAAAGGGGTGTGTCGCGTATTTAGCCTATGTGAGAGATGTCAGTATTGATACCCCTTCTGTTGATTCAGTCCCTGTGGTACGAAATTATCCTGATGTGTTTCCAGCTGATCTTCCGGGCATGCCTCCCGATAGAGACATTGATTTTGGCATTGATCTATTGTCGGGCACTCAGCCCATTTCCATCCCTCCATACCGTATGGCTCCTCCTGAGTTGAAGGAATTGAAGGATCAGTTGCAGGAATTTCTTGATAAGGGTTTTATTCGACCCAGTATTTCAAAGTGGGGTGCTCCTTTCTTGTTTGTGAAGAAGAAGGATGGTTCTATGCATATGTGTATTGATTATTGCCAGTTGAACAAGGTTATAGTGAAGAACCGTTATTATTTGCCTCGTATTGATGATCTGTTTGACCAGCTTCAGGGCGCACGGGTGTTTTCTAAGATTGACTTGCACTTAGGTTACCATCAGTTGAAGATTCGGGAGCCAGACATCCCGAAGACTACCTTCAGGACTCGGTATGGCCAGTACGAGTTCCTTGTTATGTCATTTGGGCTGACCAATGCCCCATCAGCTTTTATGCATTTGATGAACAGTGTGTTCAGGCCATATCTCGACTCGTTCTTCATTGTTTTCATAGATGATATTCTTGTATACTCCCGGAGCTGGGAAGATCATGAGCAGCATCTAAGGATAGTGCTTCAGACCCTCAGAGAGAAGAAGTTATCTGCAAAGTTCTCAAAATGTGAGTTTTGGTTGAGTTCGGTGGCATTCTTAGGCCACGTGGTTTCGAGTGAGGGCATTTGGGTAGATTCGAGGAAGATAGAGGTCGTGTAGGGTTGGCCCAGGCCGTCCTCAGCTACAGAGATTCATAGTTTCCTTGGTTTGGCCGGCTACTACCGTCGTTTTGTGGAGGGATTTTCATCGATTGCGGCCCCTATGACTATTTTGACCCAGAAGGGTGCCCCATTTAAGTGGACAGAGGAGTGTGAGGCGAGCTTTCAGAAGCTCAAGACAGCTTTGACTACAACCCCAATTTTGATGTTGCCTACCGGTTCGGGGTCTTATACTGTCTATTGTTATGCCTCGAGAGTTGGCCTCGGAGCAGTGTTGATGCAGGATGGTACGGTGATTGCCTACACATCCATACAGTTGAAGATACATGAGAAAAATTACCCTGTCCACGACCTTGAGCTAGCTGCTATTGTTCATGCCTTGAAGATCTAGCGTCATTATTTGTACGGCGTTCCTTGTGAGATCTATACTGACCATCGGAGTTTGCAGCACTTGTTCAAGCAAAAGGACCTAAATATGCATCAGAGAAGGTGGTTAGAGTTGCTGAAGGATTATGATATTACTATTCTGTATCACTCGGGCAAGGCCAATATGGTGGCGGATGCCTTGAGTCACCGGGCGGAGAGTTTGGGGAGTTTGGCATATTTACCAGCTTCAGAGAGGCCTATGGCGATGGATGTTCAGGCCTTAGCTAGATAGTTTGTGAGATTGGATCTTTCGGAGCCCAGTCGGGTTCTAGCTTGTGTAGTTTCCCGGTCTTCCTTATTTGATCGTATCAGGGAGCAGCAGTATGAAGACCCTCATTTGCTTATCCTTAAGGACAAGGTTCAGTGCGGAGAAACCAGAGATGTGACCATCAGAGATGACGGGGTATTGAGGATGCAGGGCCGGATTTGTGTGCCCAACGTTGATGAGCTTCGAGAGTTGATTTTAGCAAAGGCCCGTAGTTCGCGGTATTCCATCAATTCGGGTGCCGCGAAGATGTATCAGGACTTGAAGTAGCACTATTGGTGGAGGCGGATGAAGAAAGATATAGTTGGTTATGTATCCAGATGCCTCAACTGCCAGCAGGTGAAGTATGAGCACCAGCGACCGTGGGTTGCTTCAGCAGATAGAGATTCCGAAGTGGAAATGGGAGCGCATCACCATAGATTTTGTATCTGGACTCCCACGGACCTTGAAGAAGTTTGATGCCATTTGGATTATTGTGGATCGGCTGATCAAGTCCGCTCACTTTATTCCTGTGTGTACCACTTATTCATCGGAGCGGTTGGCAGAGATTTATATCTGGGAGATCATCATTCTGCATGGTATTCCAGTTTCTATTATTTCAGACAGAGGTACTCAGTTTACATTGCGGTTCTGGAGGGCCGTGTAGCAGGAGCTAGGTACTCGAGTGGAGTTAAGCACAACATTTCACCCCTAGACGAACGGACAGCTCGAGCGCACTATTTAGATTCTTGAGGATATGCTCTGTGCGTGTGTGATTGAGTTTGGAAGGTCTTGGGATCAGTTCTTGCCATTGGCGGAGTTTGCTTACAACAACAGTTATCAATCTAGCATTCTGATGGCGCCGTATGAGGCTTTATATGGTAGGAGGTGCAGATCTCCGGTGGCTTGGTTTGAGCGGGGTGAGGCCAGGCTATTGGGCACAGAGTTGGTTCAGGATGCATTAGAGAAGGTTAAGATGATTCAGGATAGACTCCGTACAGCCCAGTCCAGACAGAAAAGCTACGCGGACAGGAAGGTTTGTGATGTTTCATATATGGTTGGTGAGCGGGTTCTGTTTCAGGTTTCTCCTATGAAAGGCATCATGAGGTTTGGCAAGAAAGAAAAGTTGAGTTTGAGGTTTATTGGCTCTTTTGAGATTTTGAGGCGAGTTGGGGAGGTTGCTTATGAGCTTGCCTTGCCTCCCAGTTTGGCCGGGGTTCATCCGGTATTTCATGTTTCGATGCTTCGGAGATATCACGGTGACCCGTCTCACGTGTTGGATTTCAGTTCAGTCCAGTTGGACAAGGATCTATCCTATGTTGAGGAGCCAGTGGCTATATTGGACAGGCAGATCAGAAAGTTGAGGTCGAAGAATATTACTTCAGTAAAGGTTCAGTGGCGGGTCAGCCGGCCGAGGAGGCGACTTGGGAGATCGAGCAGGATATGCGCAGCAGTTACCCTCATCTTTTTACTACTTCAGGTATGTTCTCTATGCTCGTTCGAGGACGAACAAATGTTTAAGTGTAGGAGGATGTGACGACCCGTCCGGTCGTCTTAAGAATTAACGCCCCAATCCCCTATTAACTACTTCCGTTGAGTTCATTTCTGCTATTTTGGTTTGCCGGGACGTTCGATGTTGGGTTTCGGAGATTTTTGGGACACTTAGTCCCTAAATGAGAGCTTAAGAGTTGGAAAGTGGTCCGTAGTCGGAACAGTGTGAAGACAGCCTCGGAATGGAACTTCAATGGTTTCGTTAGCTCGATTAGGTGATTTCGGGGTTGGGAGCGTGTTCGGAATGTATTTTGGAGGTCCGTAGCTAATTTAGGCTTGAAATGCCGAAGTTTGAATTTTTGAAGTTTCCGGTCTGATAGTGAGTTTTTGATCCGAGGGTCAGAATGGAATTCTGGAAGTTGCAGTAGCTCTGTCATGTCATTGGGACGTGTGTGCAAAATTTCAGGCCATTCGGACGTATTTTGGTTAGTTTTTGATCGAAAGTGTTTTGATGAAATTGGAAGTTTTTAGGCTCAAATCCTTGATTTATTCAAATTTCCGACGTTGTTTTAGGTGGTTTAAGGGTTGGTACAAGTTTGAATGAGGTATTAGGTGTTATTGGTGCTTTTGGTTGAGGTCCTGGGGGCCTCGGGATGGTTAACAGGAAGATTGGAGAATTGTTGCAGCAGCTGAACCATTGCTGCTTCTGGTATTTTCGCATCTGCGGCTTGGGAACCGCAGAAGCGGCACCGTAGAAGCGGCTTTGGTCTTTTCCTTCAGAAACCGCAGAAGCAGTGTGATGCCCGCAGAAGCAGAACCACAAAAGCGGTTGCATGCCCGCAAAAGCGGAACCGTAGAAGCGGTTGCTTGTCTGCAGAAGCGGAAACTGGGCACTTAAGGGTAAGCCGCATAAGCGGCACTTTTTCCACATAAGAGAGACCGCAAGTGCGGTCTCTTGACCGCAGAAGCGGAAATCCCTGACTAGAAATAGTGATTTCGAGGGTTTAGTTTCAAAAGTTGGAAAAATCAAATTGGAGTTCGGGAGAGGGCAATTTTGAGAGGGTTTTGAAGAGTAAATCATTGTGTAACATTTCTTTAATCCTTTTTAGTTATATTTCATCAATCTTTAGTTAATTTCAACATTTAATTTCGAAATTTTGGTAGAAATTGGGGGGGGGTGGGGATCTTAGACCTTTAATTGAGAATTTGAGAGGTCATTTGGACTCCGATTTCAGTTTTCTTGTTATGTATAGACTCGTGAGAGTACGAGGGTTCTGAAAATATGAAAATTATCCGGTTCCGAGATGTTGGCCTGAGGGGCATTTTGATCATTTTACTTAATATCACCCCTTAGCTTTGAATTAAATAGTAGAATCAGTTGCTTGCGATGTTATTTACGATATGTAATTGAATTGAATAGATTTGGGTCATTTGGAGTCGGATACTCGTGGCAAAGGTATGGTTCCTAGTTGATTTTTGTGCTGGTTCGAGGTAAGCGGCTTGTCTAACCTTGTGTGGGGGACCTTTCCCCTGAGGATATGATATTTGGTAATTGAATGCCTTGCACGTGAGGTAACGAGCGCGTACTTGAGCTAATTGTTAAAAATCCGGTTTTTACTTAAGATATTGAGACCGAGTTCCTTTCGAATTTGCTTATTGCTACTTGCAAATTATAACCTGTGTTGGATTAGAAAAGCATGTTTCGTTGATTTAAATTGCCTATTTTCTTAAGTTGCCTCAATTGTACTACCTGAAGCATGTTAGGCTAGCACTACCTTTTGTATGTACTTTCGTACTTCATTTCTTAATATCTTCTGGTTGTGGTTGTGCATTTACATTGGGACTATGGATGTGGGATTCCGGTAGCTCCCCCTTGTTTGTTTACTTTGGGACTACGGGTTAGATTCCCGGTAGATCTCCCCTGCACTTTTACTTTGGGACTACGGGTTAGATTCCCGGTAGATCCCCCCGCACTTTGATAGTTGGACTACGGGACGGTATTCCGGGAGATCCTTTGGATATTCTCATATGATAGACTACGGGACGGTATCCCTGGAGCTCCTCAGACAGTTGATGAAATGGACTACAGGACGGTATCTTGGGAGATCCTAGTTGTTGGTACTGATATTGAGCTGTTTCACTCTGTGTTACCTTATTCTCTGCGTGCTATTGTTGCTTCGTATAACTTTTCTTACTTCATAATTTTTATTCGTTATATTCTGTTTATTTCATGTTGTTGCAAGGTTTATTATTATATTTTATCTCAGTAGGGCCCTGACCTTCCTCGTCACTACCCAACCGACGTTAGGCTTGGCACTTACAGAGTACCATTGTGGTGTACTCATGCCCTTCCTGCGCATGTTTTTCATGTGCAGATCCAGGTACCTCCACTCAGGCGCACTATCCTTGAGGCGGGGAGTGCTACGGAGACTTCGAGATATATCTGCAGCGCCCGTAGACCGAAGAGTCTCCTTCTTTATTCTATCTGTAGTACTTAGTTTTCTATCGTACCCTTGATGTAGACACTCTGGAGATAAGAGCATTTACAGTACTTCTTTAGCCTGTGTTTCCCGTGAGTTTCCGGGTTTTGAGATGGTGTTGCTGACTTCCGCATTTCTTTTGAGTTGTATAGGCCGAGTGGCCTTTATACGCAGTTATTATTTTAACTTGTTCAGTTTTTTATTAATTAGTCCACAAGTTAGGTTGTTATTCCGCATTGTTAGGCTTACCTAGTTATAGGGACTAGGTGCCATCACGACATATTCATGGAGGGCAAAATGGGGTCGTGACAATGAATTGTCGAAGATGATAATGGTGATGTGACCGTACAAAATTGCGCCCAATCATCCTTGATTGAACAGCTAAAGTCCCATCAATATGAAGATCCCTATTTCGTGGAGCTGAAAGAAAGGATCAACCGGCTGAAAGTCATTGATTCATTGTGGATGCAGTTGACGGTAGTCTAAGGTATCAAGGTGGATTCTTGTGTTCCTGTTGTGAATGATCTTAGGAGAACAGTCATGACCAAAGCACACAACTCGAGTTACTTTGTAATTCGAGATCTACTAAGATGTACCAAGATTTGAAAGAGGTCTATTGATCGAATAATATGATGAGAGATATAGCCAAGTTGGGGTCAATGTGCATAAATTGCTAATAAGTAAAGGCTGAACACCAAAGACTCAGTGGGTTAGCCCAAAATATTGAGATCCCATAGTGGAAATGGGAGATAATCAATATAGACTTCGTTGTTGGATTGCCCGAATCTTTTTGCTAGTATGATTCCATTTGGTAATTGTGGAACGATCGAAAAAGTCGGCACACTTCTTTCCAGTCAAGATGAGCTCTCGCGCGATGAATCACACCTTTCCTTTCGCCAGAGCTTCTCTCCCTCCGCGTTTTATCCAATTGTAAACAGAGAGTATATATCAAGCTATCGGAGTCACAAGAATAATTATCCAACTCATTCTTTCAGCTCAAGTTATTATTCATTATCTTTTTCAAGCTTAACAACCACTATTAATGATCTAGAGTTGGCATCGGCGGAGCTAGTGTTATGTTTATGGGTTCAACAGAACCCAATAGCTGTTATCCAAATCCTATATAAATATATTCACTTAATATATTATCCAAAATCAAATAGCTATCTTTTATAAAATTTAAAATTCACAGACTCAAAATCCAAGCTAGACATCAAGAGTTTTATTTTGAGATCTTATTCATAGCCGAATTCAGTATAAATTAAAAATTTTAATAGTTTGAAGTTAAGTCTTAGGTTCACTTGTTTAATCTCTAGCCTCTTGCGTAGCTCCGACTAGTCTTGGTCTTAAGGCTTAATTAAACTCTAAATCACTCCTAAAACACTAAGTTATCGTTTGGTAGGAGGTATTAGAAAAATAATATAAGTATTAAATTTGTAAATTACTAGTCCCTTATTTGGTATATTTTTTCAACCTATGTATAACTAATACTTGTATAACCTAGTTTTCAACCTAGTTATACATCCTCTTTGGTATCATCCTATGTATAACTAATACATAGCAAATCATGATAGTAGCAATGCAAGGATTTTTAATACTTGTATAAGCATGATTAAAGACATAATTGCCCCTCAAATCCCTCAGTGTACAAAGTTGGATGTGGAGGGTAATTTTGTAAATAACTAATTTTTTTAGAAATTGTGCAATGCTTTAATACATAAAACCAAACTGTGAAAAAGAAATAATCTCAGCATAACTAATTTCAATATTACTTATACCGACATTATTAATACACCATATTCAACATTATTCTTATACTTCCTAGCAAACAACCTCTAAGTACACTTAATGTCATGTTCAGGTAATATAATCTATTTCCATAGCTGACATTGGCTCCCAAGATGATATATTAGCGCACATTAAAGTTTTAAAATATTATGAGATTTTTAGGTTCGCTATATCAACTTCTTGTTTTCAATCTACTCCATTGATTTATTACTCGCTCACTAAAAAACGCGTTGCAACAATCCAGTGGAGCCTTACCTTTATAAAAAAAATAGAGGCAAAATTTACCAACAAGCTTACCAACATACACATCTAACCTAGCCGGAGCAAGTGACATTGACTTTTCGGCATCCTTTCCCGATGGGGAATGGGGTGACATGGCAGCGAAAGAAGTAATGTGGAAGAATGTGAAAGAGAGACAGATGAATCTGAGAGATGGAAAAAATTGGGAAGATTGGGAGGGATAAATTTTATCAACATGAGAGCCTAAAATCATAGAATACAATAGTTGGCTAAATTGTACGATATAACAATATTATTAAATTAAGTAATTGTTTGAAAGTTTCTAAAAAAATATAATTAGTGCTCCTAAGTTATCGTGAAAATGGTACGGGCTAGCCAGTTTTCGGATTGATAATTGAAAAATTGCTAGCATTTACAAAGTCATTGAAAAAGAGCCACTATTTTGCTGCAACACGATAATTTCCAGCATAATATACTGGAGATTGGTGCACTTGTGTATGAACTTCCAGCATATTGTATTGGGAAAAATAAATATTACACATTGAATTAATTATGTGGCTAACATGGCAAGACATGTGGATTATTAGAAAAGCGACAGCTGGAGAAGAGTATTAAAAAAGACGTGAGTCTTAATAGGTACGAGAAAAATGTCTAAGAGACGAGAAGAAATGGTAGCTCAAGTCTCTTTAGCGATTTGAAGAGGCACCGGTGGAATGAACCAAGATAATAAAAAGGATAAATTCATTGGTCTTCAATTAATGAGCATGAATGAATACAAACATTACAGAATCTTCACGAAACAATTACGATTACCAATTATAACGTCTCATTAATGCTCATAATGGCTCGATCATAAAAAGGAAAAGACATTGTACTTATAGATGACTATATAAGGAAAAGAAATGTCATTTGTATGGACAAGTTCTGATTATTATTGGAATACAATTATTTACTTTTGCTTTCTACTGATTACTTTGTTATTCTGATTTCCTTTCTTACTACAAGAATATCGATTTCCTTGATTATCAGTAACCCAAGTACTTCTAAAAATAGGCTTTGACCGAAATTCCTATTTTTTGGTTAAACGAATTAGTTAAGTTACCGGAAAACTGATAATCTATTCATTTTATAAATTCTTTTTTCTATTAAAAAATTATGTCAAATGTTAAACAACAACCAACAAAATCAGCAACACCAGTTGAACCAGCAAAATCAACAAGGGGATGGAACTCCAATCCCTTCACCACGGAACTCTCCTCAACAATACCGAGAAGGGTCACCTGACAGATCTGTATCGCTTGTGAATGACCAACATGTGGATGATCAAGCTATTGATGAAGCATTAAATCAATTAATCGCAGAACATGTCAACAATGCTCTTCAAGCTTTTGTTAGTGGGTTACCAACTGTACCACCAACCCCACCTCTGAATAACACCGCAACCATAGAAACTCCAAGCTCGAGACTTGCCAATTCGGGCAGTGGAGGAACTCCCAGTGAATTTCGTGATGGAAGGTCAGGTATTCCAATTAATTTTGAACTTACAAAATTTAGTACTAACTTTGCAGAAACAGCTCAAGGAGCAGAATGATCGCATAAAGCAGATACCTGGTGTTCCACCTATAATCAAAGGAGTGGATATGGATAAATATTCTTAACAACCTTGGAAGCCAAGTGCCGCTCCTTTGCCAATTCCAAAAAAGTTTAAGATGCAAGTATAATGGGACAACTGATCCACGAGATTATGCAACTGCATTTACAACTGTCGTGAAAGGCAACGATTTGACTAAGCAAGAGATTGAATCAATGTTGGTCAAAAAATTTGGTAAAACACTCACAAAGGGAGCACTAACATGGTATTATATTTTACCTAAAAACCCTATTGATTCTTTTTTTGAGCTTGTAGATTCATTTATAAAAGCACACTCAGGAGCTCAAAAACTTGAAAGGAGGATGGAAGATATCTTCAAAATAAAACAAGGAGATACTGAGCTACTTAGGAAATTCATGGATAGATTCCAACGTGAAAGAATGATGTTACCACGCGTACCTGACAATTGGGCAGCTATGACATTTGCAAGTAATTTAAATGAAAAAATCTCAGAAGCCAAGAGGAGGCTCAAAGAAAGCTTACGAGAATTCCTTACAACAACTTGGAATGTTGTTTAAAACAGGTATAACACGAAGTTGTGGATAGAATAAGATACTATCATTAAATCACGGAGGGATGAAAAAGTAAGCTTGAGGCAACCAGAAACTGAAAAAAGGTCCGATAAGAATAGGTATGAACCTTACATGGGACCAACAGGAAAGGATTCACGTTCAAAACAAGAGAACCCGAGGTACGATTCCAGATCTAGGGACAGAGATTTGGGTTCATCATCCAATTTTGGAAAGGAGCGAGACACACGAGATACACAGGACAATGACAAAAGTTCAAAAGCGAAGATTGGTGGTTACAGTTTCAATGTTTGCACATCCGAATTGGTGGTTGTTTTAAGAAATATGGGAGATAAGGTGTTGTGGCCAAAATAAATGAGATCGAACCCCAACAGAAAAACCAAGATTTTTGGTGCAAGTTTCATAATGATCACGTTAATAAAACAACAAGTTGCATATTGCTACAAGGTGAAGTAGAGCACTTATTAAAACAAGGCTACTTAACTTATTTGTTCAGTGAGAAGGGTAAGCAAGCATATATGAAGAATAGACAAGAGCCCCCAAAACCTCTGTCACTAAAGAGAACGGTTAATGTCATAAGTGGAGGAGAGGAGGTCAATGGTATGACATATACGACTGCAAAAAAGGTATCACAAATCACAGTCACCTACGGGAAGCGAGTTCGCCAAATTTTGGGAAAAGACAGTATAACATTTGAAGATGTAGATGCAGATGGCATGTTGATCCCACATAATGATGCAGTGGTAATATCTTTACTTGTACATGATACTAATGTAAAACGAGTTTTGATTGATCTAGGTAGCTCTGTAAATATCGTTCTTTTAAGAGTGGTAAACGAGATGCAAGCTGATGACAAATTGGTACCCAAAGAACGTATCTTATATAGATTTGATAATTCAAGTGTTGTCACAAAAGGGGAGATAATACTCACCACATTCACAGAAGGAATGATTAAAGATATGAAATTTCAAGTAATAGATATGGACATGGAGTACAATATGATCCTTGGCAAACCTTGGATTCATGAGATGGATGTTGTTCCATCTACTTCACATTAGGTTATTAAGTTCCCTTCTCAATGGGGAATTAGGCAAATCCGTGGAGATCAACAAGCTTCTAGAAGTATCAATTCAGTGGCAGATTCAAGCATATAAAATGACGTTACAGATGAAAAATAGCAATTACAAAATTCGGTTGAGGGTTTACCAACTCAAACCTCAACCGAAGATAGACAAACGGATGTAGACTCAAGGCCAGATACTATTTAAGAGCCAAAAGAAAATGAAAATATCAAAACAACAATCGAGGAACTCGAAGCTGTGGTGCTATTATACATTAGTCGGACAGAAAAGTTTACATCGGAACTAATCTGAGCCTAGAGTTGAAAGGTAAGCTAATTGAATTTTTAAAATCTAACACAGAGCATTCAAATATGACAGGTATACCCCCAGAGGTAATGACCTATAAGCTGAATGAAGATCCAACACACCCACCTGTCAAATAAAAGAAAAGGAAACAAGGATCCTTCAAAAACCAGGTGATTCAGGATGAGGTACAAAAGCTTTTAAAAATTGGTTCTATCCGGGAGGTAAAAATATCCTAATTGGCTAGCTAATACTGTAGTGGTGCCCAAAAAGAATGGTAAGTGGCTCGTTTGTGTAGACTATACTAATTTAAATAAAGCTTGCCCTAAAGATTCTTTTCTTTTATCGCACATAGATCAACTATTTGATGCTACTGTAGGACATGAATTGTTAAGTTTTTTAGATGCCTATTCTTGATATACTCAGATAAAAATGGATCCTTCAGACGAGGAAAAAACAACCTTTATTAAAGAAAGGGGTTTTACTATTATAAAGTCATGCCTTTCGGTCTAAAGAATGTTGGAGCCACATACCAGAGGTTAGTAACGAAGATATTATAGGAGTACTTAGGAAAAAAATATGAAAGTCTACATTGATGACATATTAGTCAAGTCAACACAGGCGGGGGATCACATCCAACATTTGTTAGATACATTTCAGATTCTCCGCAAATTCAATATAAAGCTAAATTCCAAAAAGAGTGCATTTGGCGTGTCATCAGGTAAGTTCTTAGGTTTCCTTGTTTCTAGTCGAGGAATTTAAGTAAATCCAGTGCAGATTAAAGCTATTAAAGAAATACCGTATATACTCATGAGCAAAAAAGAAGTGCAGAGGTTGACAAGTAGGATAGCAGCATTGGAAAGATTTATTTCTAAATTTTCGGAGAAAAGCTTTAAGTTCTTCTCAGTATTGCAAAAGCAAAGCCAATTTGAGTGGACTGTATAATGCCAACAAGCGCTCAAAAATTTAAAGACATACTTGTCAAACCCAACGTTTCTAACTAAACCAAAGGATGGTGAAAAGCTACTTATCTATCTCGCTGTGTCAGAAATAGCGGTAAGTGCAGTGTTAGTTCAAGAAGATAAAGGAGAGCCATCTCCAATTTATTATGTTAGTAAGTCCTTATTAGATGCTGAAACTCGATATCCTCATTTAGAAAAACTTGGTTTAGCACTAATAATGGCTTCTAGAAAATCAACGCCTTACTTTCAATGTCACTCTATCTCTATAGTGACCTTCTACCCCTTACAAAATATATTTCATAAGCAATAGATATCAGGTAGATTAGCCAAGTGGACCATAGAACTAAGTGAATATGGCATCACATATCAACCTAGAACTACGATAAAATCATAAGTTTTAGCAGATTTCGTGACAGACTTTTCGGCACTCGATCGAGATAAAAATAAGGTAAATTTCAATTATCTAACCTGTGATTGGAGAAACGGGATTGTTAGATTTTTGCAGTACGGAATTCTACCTGAAGATAAGAAAAAGGCTCAGGCACTTCGACGAAATTTATATCGAAAAAAGTTCGGCGGTCCTTTAGCAAGGTGTTTCAGACCTTTTCAAACTGAGTATGTGATGAGAGAAGTACATGAAGGACATTGTAAAAGTCATGCATGAAGAAGATCCTTGGTAAAAACTCTAATTATAGCAGGGAATTACTGGCCAAAAATGGAAGAAGAGGCAAAGAGCTTTGTGGTCAAATGTGATAAATGCCAAATATATGGTAACAACATTCATCGACCAGTAGAGCTATTACATCCGGTTATTGCACCATAGCCTTTTATGAAGTGGGGGATGGATATCGTGGGTCCACTACCACAAGCCAAAGGAAAGGTAAGATTTTTATTAGTACTCACTGATTATTTTACTAAGTGGGTGTCGTGCCCCCTATTTCTCGCAAAATCGGGTTTATGACATTTGGTTGGGATAACTCTTTCCTTTTGGGAAAGGGATTTTGCAATTTTGAAGAATAGCCACCTAACGATTTTAAGGTGCGTTAGGGCACCTATGGGGTTCAATTATGTTGGTAACCAGAGATAGGGTAAGGGTTTAAAATTATTCTAAGATAAAGGTGTTAGGCACCCCTCAGGATCCACTAGTGTGGTTCTCGGCCAGATAGTTTTGGTAAATTTGTGCAATTAAAAAGTAAACAATTAAGGCTCAAATAATAGGGGATTTTGAAATTAAATACACAAGTGTTTGAAAATGATTAATGAAAGCAAGATTTTGAAAAGAGTTACAACCTAAACATACTGATGAATGTAAAGGGAGTCCTAGGTTTGTTTGTAATATGGATCACATCATTGCAATACCTGGTAATCACTCCTCCAAAGAGGAGCTACACATGACATTAACGCACGGGTCATCATACCCATATCTACCCTTCCCACCTCGTGAAGGTATAAAAGCGAGGATCAGTCACAACCTCTATTGCATACTGTTACCCGTACCATTCCTATCAGTCCCGGAGGAATTTTAGGACTACTATTCCTCTAAGAGGGAGGATTTTAGGCTGACTCTTAGGTTTAAAGGTAAAAATGCTAAGGCGACATAGAAAACAAGTAGAACTGCGTTTAGTGGAAAAACATATAAAAAACTAAAGGCTCATGTATACCTCCGCAAATAATGCATATAAATAGCATGACTTAAAATATAGTTAAGGTCTGAAATTTTAAGTTCTAAATCAGGGAGTTTGAATGAGAACCAGATTCGTTATATAGCTCAGATAAGAAGTCTGGATCAGGCCTGTCTGTTAGTTGTAACAATTGATAACTAAATAGAGGTGGTTCCAGTGTTTATTATTACCTAAGGCTTGCCTAGGCATAATAATGATATCCTATGAGCATGGTATCTATATAGATTGGGACTGCAGTAGAGCAGTGATTAATTTAACAGGCGATTGGGGTCCTATTGGAATGCTTTCTAGCGGTATAAGTCAAGGCAGTGTTTGAGAAACTTATTAAAGAATCGACAGGTTAATTAATTAATCCCATTCAGAATAACAACATGAACTAGGCATCTTCTCCAACTAAACTGTTTTTAAATTCTATAGGCATGATTTCTATTATAGTTGCTTTATATCCTATAGGCATGGCATCTAGTTGTAAAGCTATTTATATCCTATAGACGTGATTTCTAATTGTGTGAAAGCGAAACATGCAGAATTTATTTTAAACCAGAGCATATCCTATAGGTATGATATCTAATAGGCCATGTTTGGAATTAAGATAGACCCTATAGGCATGTTATCTATCCAATTTACCCACAATATACAATTGCCCACCCTTTTCACTAATCACACCGATATTGTTTACAAATTATTACAGGCCAAACGATTGAACTACAAAAGAAGTGCAGAAATAAGAAATTACAACCAAAGGAAGCTTGATCTTGACTTCCTCTGCGAGTTATGTAATGAACCACTTCAATGCCAATGTTTCAAAGCTTTTCTCATACATGAGTATGTCAAAGTTCCCCAAAAGATCTCAAGGGATCCCGGGCAGCGCTTACACCCAGGTTTACATAGCCAAACAGAATGAGTGCAGTATGGAAGGGCCAGCCCTTATGTGTCCAAGTTCAGAGGGAGCTCAAGGGTCCCAAGGCAAGACTCACACAAAAGGGGCAGAACTTAAGTTCTAAGAGTATAGTGGAAGTGCAGAACATAGTTTGAAAGAGATTTATTAGAACTGAATTGGAAATAGTAAGTGGTCAGGGTGATTTTGAAAATAATTGTAGTAGTAAAACTCAAACTACACGGAATTAGTAGTCATTCAAAGGGGCAAGGGATTGTGGGATACATTGTATCAACCTAACAGGGCTAGGTTTGGGTCATGCACAGCAATAGTTGATGCTAGCATGGACACAAACCATCCAAAGGAACACAAGTTCATATAGGGGGATATGGGGGTTTGGGATTCATAAGGTAGAAAGTAAATGACAAATTGACTGACAGAGTACACATATAGGTAAACATTAATTTAAAAGGGGAAAGGGAACATATTACATCATGCTAGTAACATAACTTGACTGAAGAAACATGAGCAGAAGTAGACAGGAATGAGAAACTAAAGCAATTAAGGAAAGCGTGTTGTTGTTGAGGCTTGTAAATTAACTAGGACATACCAGTAGAGAAGTAAAGTGCAGTAAGGAAAAGTAAGCAAGACTCCTCAGTCTAGCCTTGGCTTTCAGCCAGCTAAACAAACAGTAGCATAAGTAGCAGTAAAGCAAGAGATAATTTTTTGAGTGTAAGTGTGTGTTATGAACTTAAATGTTCGTGTGTTTAAAGAAAAGAGAGTAGGGTATTTATAGTTTTGAAAATGAGTGAAGAATAAGGTAATATGTAAAGCTTTGGCACAAACATGGAAATAATCACAATCAGAATCAATTAACACAAGTGATTCCATTTAATTAAGGAATCACTACTTAACAGATACTAATAGGTTTTAATTAAGGAAAGAAATCAGTTTGGGACAGGTTGATTTTTGCCATATAAGGGGAAGTAAAAGTATGAAGGTAAATATTTGAGTCTAAGTATAAAAATATACTTAATTTTGGAAAAGGATTCAAGGTAAACCATCACAGTAATTGTCACGCCCCGAACTTGGGGGCGAAACCGACACCCAGTGCCTCACCTATCCTTGCGTACTAACTTACAATTAAGGGACTCTGAACATATGATGTCATAATTTTGGCCACAGGCCACATTGCAAGACGATAGCGAATGCTGACTAAATATCAATATAAAACTTGGGCGACAAGGTTGTCATATTTATTACAGCTGACAAACCAACCAAATATATATACAAGGCCTGAAAGCCCAACATATTGCACTAACTAACAAGATATGTCTACAATCCTCTACTGATGGATATGTTGTGATCGGAACGGCTCTCGGACCTACTCAATACACACACACACACACACACACACACACACACACACACACACACACACACACACACACACACACACACATATACACATACATACATACATACATACATACATACATACATA
>MU767802.1:32403-45422 GCA_026770625.1 Nicotiana glauca
AAAAAAATACAAAGAACTATTTTTGTCATTTTCTATGTAAACAATTTAACTACTAATTAATTCCTAAAAATATGAAATTAATCCCAAACAAACGCCAAGTATATTTTTGTATTTTCGTATGAATCAAAATGCACAAATAAAATGCAACAATTTTCAAAAATGCCACAAAATTCACAAAAATTGTAAAATAATAAAGAAGTCGTTTCGTTTGAATTTTTTGGGAACTATTTGCTTAGGGCAAAAATCACGTGCTCACAGCTGCCCCTCTTTGCCCGGAAACACGAAGAGTTTTCGTGCAAAGACAAGTGAGCGAAAATGAGAGATTTTTGCCCATTCACATATTCCGTGTGAAGCATTTTTTGAAAGAGCTGACCGCACCCTGCTTCAGAGGCTGCCTACATATCCTGGGGTAAACAGGAATCAGGTCAGTGTAGTTCAGGAGTGTCTGGTAGCTGGGACTACAAGGAGCTGTGATTTCACTGTTGTTGCTGCTGCTACTGCTCGCTGACCTCCTTATTACACCATGTCAAAATAAAAAGAAGCTAGCTTAAGATATGATCTATGAATTACAAAAGGTCCTATCTATGTCCTCAAACTTGCTCTTGTGTTGCCTTGAACTTGTATCTTGTATTCTTCCGATGGGATTCTTGTTGTTGTCTTGAATTGTGATTGGCGATATTTTTGCCATTCCTCCGAGTTTGCTGCTTGACTGCTGCAATTTGGAATATGTGCCTCTATTCTCCAGGCGGGATCCTGGTTGCTGACGTTTGAGAAGTATTCCCTTGTTCTCCAGGTGGGCTCCTAGCTGCTGAACTTGAAAAGTATTCCCTTGTTCTCCATGTGGGCTCCTGATTGCTGAATTTGAAAAGTATTCCCTTGTTCTCCAAGTGGGCTCTTGATTGCTGAATTTGAAAAGTATTCCCTTGTTCTCCAGGTGGGCTCCTGATTGCTGAAATTTGCAAAGTATTCCCTTGTTCTCCAGGTGGGCTCCTGATTGCTGAACTTGAAAAGTATTCCCTTGTTCTCCAGGTGGGCTCCTGGTTGCAGCAAAATAGACATCCAACGACAATTTTCTGCCCCAGTTTGATGACTGGGCGTGTTATGTTACCAAATATTAAAACTTGAAAGATAAAATTTGCATTATACTTCCCTTATTTTTCAGGTGGGTACCTGACTGCTGAACTTTGAAATGTATTCCCTTGTTTTCCTGGTGGGCTCCTAATTGCTGAACTTTGACAAGTATTCCCTTGTTCTCCAGGTGGGCTCCTGATTGCTGAATTTGAAATGTATTCCCTTGTTCTCCAGGTGGGCTCCTGATTGCGACAAAACAGATAAAACAAAGAAAATTTTCTGCCCTTGTCTTAATCAAAGAAAAATCTTTTCAGTTTAAAATGTGGTTAGTTGTTGGCATTCTTGTTGGGTATATTCCTTCTTCCGGCTTTGCTCCAACTTGTTTTCCTGGACTTGCTTTGAAACGCCTCGAATTCCTGACTGACTTTCAACCCTCTGACTTTGATAACCCAAATGTTCTATCCCGTATTGCTGTTTTGTGTTTCTGACCCCTTTTGTAAAACTTTGCTTCTCCCCCACAGTTATCTGATTAACCCACTGATGGGATTTCCATTGGTCCTTTCATGCCTTACTTTCTTTTGATATGTTCCGACCTTGTCATGTCGTACAACTGGGAAGCTGGTAGTTAGCCTTGACATCCTTCTTTTGTTTTTGAACAGAACTAACATTGAAACATCTTATAGACAGACTTTAAGAGAATGAAATGCAATGACCTCGAAGGTTAAGGATAGAAAGACTCTGAAATCAGATGATTTGTAATGAAGAGAAAAAGGATAGGACTTATCTGAGTGGAACGGCCGGTACCATTGATCGTGCCATGCATTTTGGATTAACCAGCCTAGTCTGTTCAACCAATCAACTTTCAATTGCCATATTTGCTGTTTCATAACCCGTCTTTCACCCAAACCTTCCTCGTCTTGCCATGTTTTGAGCAGCTCTCAACCACAGACATTGTTTCATTTGCCCCTCTAAAAAATACTCACCTTCGCCTTATGGTGCCCGTGAGGGTTTTCACCAATAAGACTCTCTCATTTTTGATATCTCTCAAAACTCACTTCACCTTACGGTGCCCATGAGGGTTTCCACCAATAAGACTCTCTCATTTTTATTTCTCTCAACTCACATCGCCTTATGGTGCCCATGAGGGTTTTCACCAATAAGACTCTCTCATTTTCATCATTTTCCTTTTGGCACCAGAGTGTTTCCCCCAACATGAATCACTTTACCTGCTCGTATTGGCATTTCTTGAAGATTGATCGGAAGGTCTTTCTTTGGACCGTAATGTGGCTTTTGGATGGGTTTTAGAAAGAATGGTATAGAGGCTCAAAATAATTCAACATGGGGTTCTAAAATTACAACTTTCGAAATCAGATTTCTCACAACAACCACAACTTCTGCTCCAGTTTCTTTCTTGGGGATTTTTGGACTTTTATTTTGTTGTGACTGAACCTGAGAGAGAGGCTGCCTACGTACCCTTTCGTGATCAAGTCAAACGTAGTTCAGGTCATAAAATTACTTCGTTGTTGCGATCTTTCCTTTTCCATTTTTTCTTTTCTTTTCATTTCTTTTCTTTTCCTTTTCTTTTCTTTTTCTTCTTTTTTTTTTCTTTTTCACTTTTCCTTTTCTCTTCTTTTTCTTTTCTTTTCCTTTCTTTTCTTTTTTCGCTGTTTTTCTCTTGTTTCTCCACTTAATTTCCCCGCTCGGGTTTTCGAGTTTTGTTATTGATTCCGAAAGAGGGATACGAAAGAAAAATAGAATAAGGCTCAAAGGGATAGCAAAGGATAAAGTATTTGGATAGCAGAACAAAATGCCTTCGTCATTTCAATCTCAAAACATGCCAAATACAATCAGGTACATAAAGATAAAGAAATCATACATAGTATCGCTTGACTGCATCAGATTTAATAGCCATTTCTACACATTTCCCCTCCACGTCTGTTAGATACAATGCACCATCAGACAACACTCGTGTTACAACAAATGGCCTCTGCCAGTTGGGGGCGAACTTTCCTTTTGCCTCAGCCCAGTGAGGTAGGATACATCTCAACACCAATTGCCCTACTTCAAACTTCCGCGGACGCACTTTCTTGTTATATGCTCTTGCCATTCTCTGTTGGTATAACTGTCTATGATATACTGCTGGCAATCTCTTTTCATCAATCAAGCTCAATTGTTCCAAACGGGCTTTGACCCACTCATCATCATCAATTTCCGCCTCAGCGATAATCCGAAGGGATGGTATTTCAACCTTTGCAGGTATCACCGCCTCCGTACCATATACCAATGAATAAGGAGTTGCTCCTACTGAAGTGCGACCAGTAGTGAGATAGCCTAACAGAGCAAAAGGTAACTTCTCATGCCATTGCCTGGATCCTTCTACCATTTTCCGAAGTATCTTCTTGATGTTCTTGTTAGCTGCCTCGACCGCTCCATTTTCCTTAGGACGATATGGGGTGGAATTCCGGTGCGTGATCTTAAACTGCTGACATGTTTCCGCCATCAGATGGCTGTTGAGATTGGCACCATTGTCTGTGATAATCACCTTCGATATTCCGAATCAACAAATGATATTTGAATGCACAAAATCGACCATTTCCTTCTTGGTCACCGATTTGAAAGTTTTCGCTTCAACCCACTTAGTGAAGTAATCAATGGCTACTAGAATAAACCTGTGCCCATTAGACGCCGCTGGCTCGATTGGCCCAATGACATCCATCCCCCAAGCAATGAAGGGCCATGGTGCCGACATTGTATGCAACTCAGATGGTACAGAATGGATCAAATCCCCGTGTACCTGGCATTGATGACACTTGCGCACGAAACTGATACAATCCCGTTCCATAGTAAGCCAATAATAACCTGCTCGGAGAATCTTCTTCGCCAATACATATCCACTCATATGAGGTCCACAAACTCCCGCATGTACCTCAGTCATGATAGTTGTAGCATGTTTAGCATCCATGCACCTCAATAAACCAAGATCTGGAGTTCTTTTGTACAACACTCCTCCACTGAAGAAAACTCCACTTGCCAAACGTCTAATGGCTCTCTTTTGATCCCATGTGGCATGTGCTGGATATACTCCCATCCTGAGGTATTCTTCGATATCATGAAACCACGTCTCACCATCAAGCTCTTCTTCCACCCTGTTACAATAGGCATGTTGATCTCGAACCTGAATCTGCAACGGGTCCATGTACGCCTTATTTGGATAATGCAACATCGATGCCAAAGTTTCAAGGCGTCAGCAACTTCATTATGAATCCTTGGGATATGCCTGAAGTCTATCGACTGAAATCGTTGACAAAGTTCATGCAAATACTGTCGGTACGGTATGAGCTTTAAGTCTCGCGTCTCCCATTCTCCCTGAATCTGATGCACTAGAAGATTCGAGTCGCCCATGACCAAGATCTCCTGGACACCCATGTCTATAGGCAACCTCAAACCCAAGATACATGCTTCGTATTCAGCCATGTTATTAGTGCAGTAAAAGCGAAGTTGAGCTGTAACAGGGTAATGGTGCCCTGTCTCAGAAATAAGTACTGCTCTTATCCCAACGCCTTTGGTATTGCAGCCCCATCAAAGAACAACTTCCATCCCGGTTTTTCATCTTGTTCCGATTCCTCGATATGCATTGTCTCCTCATCAGGGAAATATGTTTTCAAAGGTTCATATTCATCATCAACTGGGTTCTCGGCTAAATGGTCAGCCACTGCTTGTGCTTTCATTGCAGTACGGGTCACGTAGACAATATCAAATTCTGTGAGCAAGATTTGCCATTTTGCGAGCCTCCCTGTGGGCATGGGCTTTTGAAAAATGTACTTCAATGGGTCCAACCTCGAGATGAGATAGGTGGTATATGATGACAAGTAATGTTTCAATTTCTGTGCTACCCAGGTTAGAGCACAACACGTCCTCTGAAGCTGCGTGTATTTTCCCTCATAAGATGTGAACTTCTTTCTAAGGTAGTAAATCGCCTGTTCTTTCTTTCCTGTGACGTCATGCTACCCCAGTACACAACCAAAAGAGTTATCCAAAACTGTCAGATAGAGGATCAACGGTCTTCCCGGCTCTGGCGGAACCAATACAGGTGGACTGTCCAAATACTCCTTAATCTTGTCAAATGCTTCCTGACATTCATCCGTCCATCTGACCGCAATATCTTTCTTTAGCAGCTTAAAGATAGGCTCACAAGTCGTTGTAAGCTGGGCAATGAACCTGCTGATGTAATTTAACCTGCCGAGCAAACTCATCACCTCTTTCTTGCTTCTTGGTGGCGGTAACTCCTGAGTGGCTTTGATTTTGGATGGGTCTAACTCAATACCGCGTCGACTTACCACAAACCCCAACAACTTCCCCGACGGAACTCCAAATGCACACTTCGCCGGATTAAGTTTGAGGTTGTACCTACGGAGTCTCTGGAAAAACTTTCTCAGGTCTTTGACATGATAACACTACTTTCTCAACTTTATAATCACGTCATCTACATAGACTTCGATTTCCCGATGTATCATATCATGGAACATGGTGGTCATCGCCCTCATATATGTTGCCCCTGCATTCTTCAAACCAAATGGCATAACCCTATAATAATATGTCCCCCAAGGCATGATGAATGCCGTCTTTTCCGCATCTTCCTCATCCATTAAAATCTGGTGATAGCCTGCATAACAATCCACGAAGGAACCAATCTCATATTTGGCACAGTTGTCAATCAATATATGGATACTTGACAGTGGAAAGTTGTCTTTTCGACTCGCCTTATTAGGATCACGGTAATAAACGCACACTCTGGTCTTCCCATCCTTCTTTGGTACACGCACAACACTAGCTAACCAGGTGGGATACCGGGTGACCCAGAGGACCTTCACATTAAACTGTTTGGTGACCTCTTCTTTGATTTTCACACTGATATCAGTTTTGAATTTCCTCAACTTCTGCTTGATAGGAGGGCATGCTGGGTCGGTGGGCAATTTGAGGACCACCAAATCGGTACTTAAACCTGGCATATCGTCATATGACCACGCAAAAACATCTTTGTACTCAAGCAGCGCATTGATTATATCTTCTCTGAGCGAAGGCTCCAAATGGACACTTATTTTTGTTTCCCAAACATTCTCTTGATCCCCTAAATTGATTGCCTCTGTGTCATTCAGATTAGGTTTGGGTTTTTCCTCAAATTGACTTAATTCTTTACTGATTTCTTCAAAGGCTTCCTCATCATCATATTCTACCTCGTCATCACACTCAATTTCTTGTATTATTATTTCGGAGTTAGATTGGTAATCAAGACTAGGCCGAAGACTCCGCATGCATGACACATCAGTGATACCAGCATAAAAGGGACTGTACAAGAAAGAAAAAAACAAAATAAAGGCTATCAGGAATGACAAAGAGAGGAAATTGAATTTCATTAAAATTGTAGGATAACAAGGTTTAACTCATCCAAACGGACGGAACATAGCATCCGAATTACAACCTTGGAAATAATCCAGATTAAACTGAAAGGAAAATCAAAACTAACTACCACGACTCCCTCCAGGTAGGAAGAGGAGTAGCTTCCCAATTATTAATCTTGGCACGGGCCCTCACAAACTGCACATCTGTTTTGCTTCGACCTTCGCCTGCCTCCACCATATTCATATCATCAAACAGCTTTTCAAACTTTCCCATCAGCTCTTTGTCGGGTTCCATCATTACAGAATGAAGCATTACCGTTACTGGGCGCTTCTTAGTACCAGGCCGGACAAAGGAACGGGATAAGCGGGGTATGGGTTTTCGAAGAGTCCATGCTCTCTTTTTCATCTGCTTAGCTCGCCTTATGTCAGCAGTAGTGGGCTTAAAGCCTAACCCGAAAGTATCCAAGTTTCCAGGAAGAGATATCGGCTGTATGATGCCCTATAACGAGGCACCCAAGCCTTTTCCAGGTAAAAATCCATTCTTTATCATTTCTGAAGCTACCATGACAGATGCAACAGCTACTCTGGGCCTAGGAATACATTCTCCTTCCGGAATTTTGGCAACTGACACTGTGTCCAAGACTTGGTAAACCCATGGACCATTGTCATCCTCAGCTTCATCGAAAGGCATAATGGTATTACATGAATTATCCTCTCCATGCACAACAATCTCCTGCCGGTCCCATTCGAATTTGACCATCTGATGCAAGGTAGACAGTACAGCTTTTGCGGCATGAATCCAGGGCCGACCCAATAAGAGATTGTAAGAAACAGCCACGTCGAGCACTTGGAACTCCATTGTGAATTCAACTGGTCCTATTGTCAGTTCTAACACAATGTCCCTGACCGTGTCCTTTCCCTCTCCATCAAATCCTCGCACGCAAACTCTATTCTTCTAGATTCTTTCACTGTCCACTTTTAACTTTTCTAGGGTGGAAAGAGGGCAAATGTTTGCGCTAGACCCGTTGTCAATCAATACTCGAGTAACCACAGAGTCTTCACACTTCACAGTAAGGTAAAGTGCCCTATTATGCTCAGTACCCTCTAAAGGCAACTCATCATCAGAAAATGTAACCCTGTTGACCTCGAAATTCTTGTTCGCCATCTTCTCCAGATGATTTACGGAGATCTTATCCGGAACATGGGCTTCATTTAGAATCTTCATCAACGCCCGGCGATGCTCGTCCGAATGAATCAATAGAGACAGCAGTGAGATCTGCACTGGAGTTTTCCTCAGTTGTTCTACAATAGAATAATCTTGCGCCTTCATCTTCTTTAAGAATTCTTCAGCCTCTTCTTCAGTTACGACCCTTTTTACGGGTGCTGGATTGTCTTTGGCTGCTTTGACCTTTCTCAGCTCTTCAGGGGCAAAGTATCTCCCTGAACGAGTCAGTCCATGAGTTTCAAAAACTTCTTCTTTAACTTCCTTCCCCTTGTACATCACAGTCACTCGGTCATAGTTCCATGGGACGGCCTTTTTACTAACCACTGGTAACTGAGTCACCGGTTTGATGATAACCGGCTCTGTGCGAGCGCCCTTTACAATCACAACAGGCTTAACAACTGCTCCTGATACTTTAACGGGTTCTTGTTTTATTGCCATTACTGGTTTGCTGACTGTCTATTCTACTATGACCAATGCCTTTTCACTAATTAATTTCTCATTTGTTTTGTTCTCACTGGCCCTGATCATCATCACGGTCTGTGAAGGCTTCTTGCATTCCCCTTTTTGCACTAACTCGATCATATGAGTCTCATGATGGGTAGGTAATGGATTGTGAGTGATGTTAGGCGTCTCCGGAGCCTGTACTTCAATCCGGCGGGTATCAATGAGCTCCTGGATGGCCGTTTTCAAATGCCAGCACTTTTCTATATCATGCCGTGGGGCACCTGAGCAATACTCACAATTGACCGAATGGTCCAGGTTCCTTGGGGGAGGATTTGGCAATTTGGGTTCAATTGGATTTAACATGCCCAACTGTCTCAATCTGTGGAATAAGCTAGTATAAGATTCTCTTAACGGAGTGAAAGTCTTCTTCTTTTGCAACCTATCATTCTTGGCAGCAAGGTTGGGTTGAAAGCCGGGTCCAGTGGGGGTTTTTGTAGGCTCTCGGAGGTGGGTATATGTTTTGAGTGTGGTAGGTATTTTGTGGGGTGGGTGCACGACGTGGTGCTTGAGGTTGAGGGTATGTTTGGGCGTGGTGGATGGAGAAGTGGGGAACTGGAGGTGGATAGTAGTGTTGTGGCGGGCCATATGGGCTGTGTGGGTAAGTTTTGGGATGGGGGAGTAGTTGATGATAATATGGTGATGGACCCCTGGACCAAGCTCTTGATTCTACTACTGTAACATCTTCCTTTTTCTTCTTTCCCAATACTCCTCCAGTGCCGCTCTGGATGGCCTGGGTAGTTGCTTTAATTGCCGAATAACTCATAATCTTGTTAGTCTTGAGACCTTCTTCCACCATACTTCCCATTTTCACTACCTCATTAAAAGATTTTCCCACTGTTGACACCAGATGACCATAGTAAGTAGGCTCCAAAGCCTGCAGAAAATAATCGACCATTTCGCTTTCCTTCATTGTAGGATCAACTCTAGCGGCCTGTTCTCTCCACCAAAAACCATACTCTCTGAAACTTTTCCCTGGCTTCTTCTCAATTTTGGTCAGTGACAATCGGTCCGGAACGATCTATAAGTTGTACTGAAAATGGCTTGCAAATGCCTGGGCCAAATCATCCCAAGTGTACCATCGGGCATGATCTTGCCGTGTGTACCACTCCAAAGCAGCACCACTGAGACTTTGACTAAAGAATGCCATTAATAACTCATCCCTTCCTCCAACGCCTCTCATCTTGCTATAAAATCCCTGCAGATGTGCTACTGGGTCACCATGTCCATCATACAGATCAAACTTTGGTATCTTGAATCCCGCAAGCAATTGGACGTCAGGAAACAAGCACAAGTCCTTGTAAGCGACACTCACCTGTCGTCCTAGACCTTGCATATTTCTGAACAATTGTTCCAAGCTTTTCACCTTTCGTATCATTTCTTCCTGCTCAGGGTTTTTAGAAGGCTTCTCTTCTTTAGCTGAGATATCAAGAAGGGGATTGTAAGGATATGGTTCTGGTGGTTTGAAGGTGGGTTCCGGTGGGTAGTAGTGGGTTTCCTGAGTTTGAAAGAGGGGTTCACTAGAAGATCTCTGTAATATGACGGGTGGAGGAGCCACAAACACGGGAGTGGTTGGAGGTGGAGGGCATGGGATTTGTTTGGGTGGGGGAGGTGGTGGTGTTTGGGAAGTAGTTGCGTAGTATTTCTGGTAAGTAGGGTGGGCCGGAGAGGAATTAACTGTAGGAGGATCTTTTGGATGAGCTAATGGTGGGATGTAGGTAGGGTTGGCAGGGTAAGCTGGTAGTGGGTGTACCTTTGCCCAAGCCTGGTACATTTCGGCCATCTGTTGCTTCAATTTATACATCTCCTCTTTCATGGCGTTGACATCCACAACTTTTTCCTCCCTAGATGGGTCGACGATGCTTGCTTCTAACTTTTGGTTGACCATTTTTGACTTATCTTCAGAATGGGTATTGTATGGGTGGGTTGCCAGAATGCCAGTCAACTGAACCACCTGTCTGGACTCATCATCAACAACGACATTGTTAGCGGTTAGGGCATTAATCAAATAGATAACCGCACATTTGGGGCATGGATGCACCTAGGCAGTTATGGGTTTCTAACATGCGTTTGCTCGACCGCTTGCGTCATTCCGACTTTGACTATGAAGTATTTCTTTAATCCTTGCCTTGTTTCTTTTATTTTGTCATTGTTTCTTTGTTGCAGATTTTCCTTTCTCTTTTATTTTTCTTTTTTTTCCGATTTTTTTATTGCTCCCCTCTTCTTTTCATTTTAGTTTTTTATTCTTACTATATTTTCCTTTTTCATATGGTCGGATCCTATAGGGATTGCCTACGCATCTCAATCAGATCAAATGCAATAAATGTAAAATAGAAACAAAATGTTTTTGGAATTTTCAATTTTACTAATAACAAGCATTTCAAATACAAGGACTCAAGACTGACGCATGAAGATAACTAACAGACTCTAAATGATAAGACGGGCTACAAACTCCATCAACAACTATTCTACTTCAAAATGAAAATGTAGACTGACTTGAAATGAAAATACAGACTCAAATAACTGAGACACTATAGTAAAAATGAAATACAGACTCTAATGACAATCATGAATACATCAAAGCTCCTGGTGCCCGCGGGACATCGTTCGGTCTCGCCGCGGGCCTATGTGCAAGTTTCCCTTGGAGTCTTTCTAGGTCACTCATTATCTGTTTTACAAATATCATCACTGAGGCTAAGAAGGTAGTCTGAATCATATTCTCGCACATTTGGCATTTTCTGGTGATGTGGTGAGCAATAGCTAGGATTCTTTCTCTGATTATGCCTTTTTCCTGAAACAATCGCCCTATCTGTTCGGCCCTGACCTCCAAAGTCTGCTGATTTCTCTCCTGGAGTTGTTGCAGATCCATTTCTAATTGTGCTAAAGCTATATAGCAGTGTTCCCTTTCAACCTTGAACTCTTTTGTTTGTTTGTTCATTTTGTTTTCTGCGGTAATGACCTTTTTCCTCAATAGGGCGACCTCATTATCATGTTCTTCTCTTAGGTGCTGAATCATGCAGGCTCGTTCTTCTGTATTTTTAGCCACCTGTCTTCGAACCCCAGCTAATTCCCTTTCTGCTTTGTTGAAGTCGAAACTGTAATCATTTACTTTTTGCCTTAAATTTTCTATAAGCTTTGCATCTTTGGCACTCCTAGTAGGGGTTTCAGCTGCTATCTTCATTTTCTGAATTTGGGCTCGTAACGCTTCATTTTCTTTGGCCAATTTCCTTTTCTCGCCCTCATCAGCCGCAGCTTGCACACTGTTTTCAAACCTAAGATCTTGGACATGTTTTTCCAACTTGCCTAATTTTGCCATGTACGCATTTTCTTTGTCTAACCAGGCCCACTGCTCTTGCGACGATTCAGCAAACTCCTGGAGGTGAGGTCTTTTGGCCGGTCTTACAAATGCAACATCCCTTCTATACCAAGCCTGATAATCAGGTGCCACTTCTCCTTTGGCTCGATCCCAGACGCAAGTATTTGCCGCTAAATATTGACATTCGCTCCAGACCTGGCTAACCTTTACTTCAGGAAATTGGCCATCGGGGCCAATCTCAACCACTTGCAAACTAAGATCATCGTCCTTGGGCACTATCTGGTACCTCCCGAGTTGTCTTAGTACCCGGTATGGGGCGTAAGGCTGAATGCTTCTAAGACCCATCAAAAGAAAATGCGGCCTTGCTGCTGGCATATATATGATTTCATCAACGGGCAACCATCCAAATGTCTATTCTATTTGACTAGCAGTGAGGGACCGAAAATATGTTGTCCAACTTGTGAATCCTTCTGGCAAATTGACCCATTTAATCCTTGTGTAAAACTCTTCTATGCAGGTTTTCTCTGGAGACCCGTAGCTCAAGAACTGAGGACGATGGCACAAATGCTCGGTAATCCACATTTGTAACAGTATATTACATCCTTCGAAGTAATCTTTCCCGGCCTTGAAGGTTGTAAGAGCACGGAAGATATCGGCTAATATCATAGGTGCAAGAGTGCTTTTGTCTTGAGTCATTAGAGTACTGACGACCCTAGCTATTTTTATGTCAATGTTTCCATCTTTCCTTGGAAATACCACAAGTCCCAGAAAAACCACCATGAAAGCGACACGCCTATGCTCCTCCCATTTTTGGCGGTTTCCTTTACTATATATCTTGCTTTCTGGATTATTGAATCCCCCGATATGGCCATATCTATGGTATATGAAGTGTGGGGTGCAAAAACCATTTACCAGATCTGCATTGTGAACCGTTCTACGTATCTTCAGAGAGTCTAAAAATCTGTGTATAGCTACAATTCTCGGGGCAACCAAGTATTTGTGTCTTAAACGAACCTCATCTTTTCCGATGTAGCTAGCTATTTCTTCTAATGTTGGGGTAAGCTCAAAGTCTGAAAAATGGAACACGTTATGTGTCGGGTCCCAACATGTCACTAGTGCTTTGATAATATCTCCTCGAGGCACAATCTCTAGCAAACCAGTAAGCCCTTTCAGATATTTCTTGACTTCATCTTGCCCTTCGCCTCCTAAATCGTTCCACCATAGACGTAGCTCCAAAGGGATTTTATGCATGATTGAGAAAGGTTCATTTTGAGTCGTGCTCATCCTGCACATTTATTAAGGTGATTTAATCATTATTTGTCCTAAAGGCACGAACTGACACTATTCTTTTTATTCAAATATCTAATTTCAAACAAATCCGGTTTTGCAAATACAGCCTTTCAGCACTTCTGGTGAAGATTTTAGGGTTGTGCCTGCAAACCGTTTAAAATGACTCAGAGTGGTTGTTCTTGCAAAAACAGCCTTCCGTCGTCCTCTTTTTTTTGGG
>MU767802.1:46414-57127 GCA_026770625.1 Nicotiana glauca
CGTCCTCTTTTTTTTTGGGGGGGGGGGGGGGACATTCGGCTTATTTTTCAACAAGAATGGCGTCATCCGACTTATTGAATAAAAATTAAAATTTTGGTATTTTTCATTTATTTTTGCAAAAGAGGTGGTTGGACCCGATGAGGGTTGCCTACGTATATCACATCCGGTAAGAATCAAACTAGCGTAATTCGGTAAAATTAACGAACTACTTTAAAACAAGACTCTTTTTTTTTCATTTTCATTTTTGGGATTTCATAAGCAAAGAGCAAGACTTTTTTTCATTTTCACTTTTTTTTTATTTTTTGCATTTCATAAATAAACTAAAAAAACTATTTTTTTTAAAAACAAGATTTTTTTTTCATTTTTATTTTTCATGGCAAGACAAACTATTTTCTATTTTGGAAACAAGACAAAATAACGACTCTATTTTTTTTTCTTTTTTTTTTCATTTTCAATAAACAATAAAACAACCTATTTTTCCAAACTAAATAAAGGATCTTTTCTTTTTCTTTGCTTTTAGTAAAACAAACTATTAAAAACAAAACATTTTCATTTTTTTCATTTTTTTTTCCGAAATTTCGACAGAGTTACGACAGCATTTGGGCATCGATTTTTCTAAAACTAAACAATTAATTCTTTACACTGCTAATTCTCTCTTTTTCTCTTTTTCTCAATTTCACAAAATTCTCGATGTTCAAAAGCCGGTCAGCATGCGGGCCCGAAACAAATAAATGCAACACGTAAAATGCATCATGGTGGTCGTTTCATTTCCGGTTACCTGTCCTAGTCGGACCCAACCCCTGTGTTGAGTTCCCTAAGTCATATGCACGTGATGCAAATAAACGCTCCTACTAGGGATCCGGCATGGAGTCAAGTTATTCTAGATTCAAAACCTGGGTATATGTTCTAGACTGTGTACCCGAGCGGACAACTCGAGTCGAGGAGGGGGCTACGTACGGGAAACCAAAAGGCCATCTGGCTTAGTAACTTGTCCGGCCTCTTTTTTATTTCAAGGTATTGACACTAACAGAATAGGGAGTCTCAACCAGTAAGCACATCCCCGGAAGTGAGAAGAGAAGGGTTTCGGCACAGTTTATATACAGTTCAGATAATATCAAAGCGATAAATATTTAGCACATTAAGCAGGAAACATGTAGGAAAATCAGATATAACCAAATACAACAATTTATCTAAGCTCGAATTCTGAACCCTGAACAAAATGTTCTGGGTTCTTTTCCCCAGCAGAGTCGCCAGAGCTGTCACACCTCCTTTTTCACTACTCCCGCACGAAGAGGGTATAATAAAGGGAGTTATTTCCAACTTGAAGTGGCAATCGAAACGGGATT
Organism: Nicotiana glauca; assembly: GCA_026770625.1. NCBI lineage: Eukaryota > Viridiplantae > Streptophyta > Magnoliopsida > Solanales > Solanaceae > Nicotiana > Nicotiana glauca. Next base: position 47,761 of record MU767802.1, read on the forward strand.
TATTTAAAAGATTCAGAGTCGCCACTTGGGAGATTTACGGTGTCCCAAGTCACCGGTTGAATCCCGAACTGAGGAAATTATGACTCTGTTAACAGTCCGCGAATCAGAAATCCGAGTAAGGAATTCTGTTAACCCGGGAGAAGGTGTTAGGCATTCCCGGATTCCGTGGTTCTAGCACGGTCGCTCAACTGTTGTATTTGATTTTATCTGATTTCAAAACATGTTCTAACCTATGTGCCTTTTATTAATAACCCGCTTTTATTATATATTTATTTTTTAATAAGAATTGCAACATCGAAAAAATATATCTCGAACCACGTCGCACCAGTGCACCCGAGGCTTTTGACACATTTCGACTTCGTTGAGATTTAGATTTGGGTCACATAAATGTGCACCCGTATTTAGGAAGGTAATATTATTAAAATACGTGCCTAAAGCAACTACGCGTTTATTATCTTTGGGAAAAATCGTGAAATTCGCTAAACGGCCCACCCGAATTCTAAGTATTTTTTATAGCATTTATTGAGGGCCCCGCAATTTTGTATTTCATTCAGCGAGGCTCGTCTCATTTTATTTTAAGGCCAAACTAAAAGCAAACGACAATTTTCCACTTAATTTGTCTTTAACACATAATAAAAAAACCAATTATTAATGTTTAAGAAATATTATACGTAGATCCTCAAATCCCAAGCAGCCCACGTAAAGATTTATGATCCAGGTCCATGCACAAATTGGACCAATCGCAAGCCTGGGCCCAGGCCCGAACGAATTTGCAAATCTAACCCAGGCCTGGGGCCATTTATTTCAGCCTTGAAAATCACCTGAAAGTGGACTGTCGAGTCCCAGCAAGGTTTACCAATGCCAAATGATATTGTTTCAAACTATTATGATCAAAGTGATAATAAAGGACTCAATTCTAATTTCTTGCCTAATTTTACACAATTAAATGATGGCAGCATTATTCAGGCACGTGAACCAGATCAGCTCATTTACTATCTAAATCTCGAGACTAAGTCGAGGAGCCCAGCTCGAATTCATGTGACAATCAGATTTCAAGTAAATAATCAAGTGGAGTTGTTTGAGTTGTGAACCAACACACACAATTACGGGGATAGCTTAACTAACAAAAATGATTAGCTACTATACCACGCCACTCGTACTATTAATCAAACCTGATTCATGTCTGCCCTTGACACTAGCATTTTAAATCTGGAAAACTACAGGGTTTAACTATTACAATCACAGACTTATCTTCATGTTCATGACATAGACAACTACAACAAACCTAAGCAATTCATACAGTTTAGTAGAATTTCAGAATTAGATAATCAGCAGTTCAAAGTCTCTCCAGTTAATTACAAAACAGGCTTCAAAAGTTTAAATTGATACTAAGGCATAATTGAAATCTACAACTACAGGCTAATCTAATAGGGAAGTACAGGCTAATCTAATGTTCAGTCTAATCGTGCGAGTCTCAATTCATTACATGCTATCATGAATTACTAATTAACTACAAGTCAACAAAACAAAACTAATGAAGGACTTCAACAGGAGAGACCAAACTATCTCTTCATTTCATTTCAAAAGGCAGGGAAATACAAGTGTGTACCTGAAATTGAAATACAATAAGGAAGCAGAGATCAGCAGCAATAATGACTATCAGCAGCAGTTCAAAATCAAACTCGAAGCCCAGTAGTGTTTTGAAAACCAAACAGGATCGACAGAGTCATCCAAACAGTACCAAAATATTCAGAAATGACCTAGGAAATCAGTATACTCAACTAGCTAACCCACAATCTACTCGAATTTCCCCAGAACAACTTCAACAAACCAAAACTTATCCAAAACCAGTCAAACAAACTCAAAATTGCTCAAAAATCAAACTAATTAACCTCTGAAATTTCTGGAACTAGAAGAATGGAATTCAGCAATTAGAAATCAGAATTAACTTGAATTATCTAATGGAACATTGATATTTTGGATTTTCTATTAAATTTTCTATTATTTTTGGATTTTGAAGGTTTAAATTTCAAAACTAGATCTGAAGTTAGAGAGAAAGCTTTTTGGGGGGAATTTTGGAGGCTGAAAAAACTTCTTTTTCAAGGCAAAGGTCATGCCCTTTTATAGACACCAAGGGTGCAGCTTCAGATTTCTTATTTTTATACATTAGTCCCTCACTTATTTTCAGTTTAGTCCTTTAGTTATTGACCTGTGCTTCAAGTAAGTACACTTATTTCCTACAACCCTAAATTAGACCCCGTTCTAGAGTATTCTAGTGAGTTCAAATTTAATTCTAAAAGATTCCCCATCCTTGAATTACCCCAATTGCCCTTAATTCAAATTGAAATTACCCAAACTATCCCAACCTCTCATAGTTAACTAAAATTCAAATTACTCAGCTATTACCAATCTCTAACAGAACTTTTTAACTAATTAGATCTGCTAATTAACTGAACCTTTGAACAATTTATTGATTATGCTAAACTAGACTGAATTAAACTAATTAAAACAACTGATAACAATCATAATAAAAGTAAGAACAGATTAGAGTTAAACAAAACCCAAACAAGATTGATTAGGGACTTATTGAACGAGAATTATGGTGATAATCAGAAACTAAAAACTTAAAGCAAATCAAAACAAATAATCAGAAACCAACACCTAATCCAAACACAAAACTCAAAGTATAAATTAAAAACAATGGAAACTAGCCTAGAGATTAACAATTATGAGAACTGAATCAATCTAATTAAAGAACGACCAATCGGAACTAGACCTAAAACGTTTGACTGGAACTATGCTTAAATGAATGATGAAATTAAAAACCAAACTTAGTATCGATGAAATCATCACACAATTAATTCATACTAATATGAAAGAAGAAGAGGGAAAACAAGCACAAACTCGGGCCAGGAAACTCACTGTTAAGACTCAGCTTTCCGCCGTCTCTCAATTCAAATTTCAAGTGATTTCTGGTGATATTTGAACATCAACAATGGTGAATTCGTCATGAGGGAGGTGAGGTGGTGACATAATACCAATTTGGCAGAGTTTGGCAAAACTAGGGTTTTGTCAAAAAATTCGATTTGATATTCGAAGAATTCCAGTGAGATTTGAGGGATAGGGTTTGGGGGGTTTGAAAGAGGAGGTCATGGTAGTCCTATGGCGTAAATTTGGACTGATTTGGGAGAGGTGGTGTGTAGGCCGGAAAACTTTGATCGAAGATTCGAGGCCTTTGGGTAAGATTCGAAGGAACTGGGTTATGGATCTGAAGAGAGGAGGGTGAGGAGGTTCCGTTGTGTATTTTTGGGAGTATTTGGAGGTAGGCCGCCGGCGGAGACGATTTCCGGCCGGCGGCGACGGCGGAGGGCGATGGGGATTAGGGTTTGGGTTTGAGGGGTGTTCTGAGATGGTGAGACAAGGGTGGGGGTCAATTCGACAGTTAAATACCCTCAACCTAGGACGACCTCAACCATTAGATCAAAAATCGACGGCCACGATCTAAGACCAGGACGATGTCGTTTGGCGTCTCTTGGGATCGGACCAGGTGGGGTGACACTTGGGCCTAGACCGGGGTAATTCTTGTTTTGGGCTCAGCCTTTTGGTCCAAATTCAGGTCCTTAAAGAAGGCCCTCTTTTAAATTATTTTTCTTTCATTCCTTTTTTTTATTTTATTTTCCTTTTTTCTTATTTTTATATATTTTGATTTTTGTTAAAATGACAAATAAAAAGTTAAAGACCAAATTGACACTAAAATTATATTATTTAATTCTCAAAATTAACTAATTTCTAATTTGTAATCTAAACTTAAGACAAATTCTAAAAATAACAAAAAATGCAAAGAACTATTTTTTCATTTTCTATGTAAACAATTTAACTACTAATTAATTCCTAAAAATATGAAATTAATCCCAAACAAACGCCAAGTATATTTTTGTATTTTCATATGAATCAAAATGCACAAATACAATGCAACAATTATTAAAAATGCCACAAAATTCACAAAAATTATAAAATAATAAAGATGTTGTTTTGTTTGAATTTTTTGGGAACTATTTGCTTAGGGCAAAAATCACGTGCTCACACTTGCCATTCAAGCATTTGCTCTGTGAATAAATCCAAAGTCTAGGGTATTCCCCCCTTTAGTCTTTTTTTCTCATATCATGACTTGTGGTCGAAATCTTCCTAATCTTGCAACTTCTGTTACCTCCTGTCATGCAACCTGTATGACCCTGGCTTTGTAGGTACACTTATGTGATCCATCTTTCCTTTTTCCTTTTTCCTTTTTCCTTTTTCCTTTTTCCTTTTTCCTTTTTCCTTTTAGTCGATATGTAGGCCTTACTTTGTATATTCAAGGCTTAATAGGATGCCTCTCTGGGCCTCTATAGGTATACTGAAGTCCTTTGCTCGATACTTTGTAAAACTTGCGAGTATGGCCATATCATATTTCATAGATCTGATTATTCATTCATATGACTTTACTGCATTTACATGGGTTATACTATACTCTAATTTTTTCTTCAATCTACCTCTACTGAGGTATGCTTACCAAGCTCTCAGTTACTTTTGTTGCCTATCCTTCGGGTATAAATCTCAGTCCTTCAATGCTCCTTCATTACTATTTGTCTTAAGAATGGCGGCTTAATCTCATCTCATACTTTGTGACTTTTTTCCATCCATTATTGATTCACCTCAATATTAATCTATAATATACCACTGATAACTTGAAACTTCTTACGGCATACCTTGCCACTAGGGCTTACGTTCCATCGAGGAATATTTGAAGTGATTTTCCTGATTTACTTAGGGGTGATACTATACTTCAATAACCGTATTTTATAGCATCCTAATGTGATTCACTTATGTGGGTATTTTAATCTCGTACAATCCATGAAATCCTCTTCAAATCATTACTCACTTGAAGGCCTAAATGTCATCCTTTATCCATCATAATTACACTATCATTGTACTATCAGGGCAGCATTTCATCTTTTCTAAATGCTACTGGTCTTGGACTACTTTGAGTTTATTCAGGCTATACTGAGCTTTCTATAACTTAGAGAAACCATCAGCTCTTCTTGTTTTCACGGGCTTAATCTCGAGGACTTATCTATTTCCGTTACCTTCTTACTCGCCCTTTCTTATCCTTACTCTTGCCTTCTAGAACCTTGTCGCTTCACCATACAATGCCTTGGGACCTACACAACTCTATTTATATTACTTGCAACCTTTTAACTTGATTACATTATAGATTTCCTTATGTCATTCTGGAATATCAAGTGAGACATCACATCGTCTCTAACTCTTCTTTACTGTCTGAATTAGCCTTCTCGATACCTAGAAATCATAGGCTATGAGATATGCCACTAACTATGCCACTATCATTCCTGAATATTGAATCCCAGCATTTCTTGCCTTTTATCCGGAGTACGAACTATTCACATATTCTGCCTTTGAGTATCTCGTACGCTATTCACCTTTACCTTTTACCTTAAAATCTCGCATCATATCTTCTATCTCTTTAATGACCTCCCTTCCACCTAGGTATAATTCACGTCCATAACTTGAAGTTCTATTATAATACTTGCACCTCTGGGACATACATAATCCCGTGAGAGCTTCATACTGACTTCTTATGAGACTGGTACCCTTCTGGCTGGTTTTAACGTAGAGCCATTATAGAACATAGTTGTTGTGCTATCTCTCTTGCACCTCTAATATTAAGAGTGATTCTGCTATGTTCTTAATCATGATTCCTATAACTTCTGGGTCCAATCCAGATTCCTGATTTACTTTGTTAATGTAACTCTTTTAGTTTTCTTCTTCTTCTGATTAGCCTTTATGCTGACTTAAGTTATTTTCCAATATGCGGCTCGTGGTATTAGTTATTATTTTAGCCCTCCATGGACGCTATGGAATATCCATGATACAATATTTTAACAATTCATTCCTTTGTCAATAACCTGGGCTCAATTCTTTCTTTTAACTTATACCAGAATCTTTTACGGCTGTATGATTGTCAACATATATGCTGCATGTATAAAAATCCAAACTCTTAAGTGCGTAACGTCACCAACTCGGGATCAATGATCAAATAATTCCTTCTGTTCCTTCTCAGCTTTCTTTTAACGTAAGCTATTACCTTTCTTGATCTTTCTTCCCACTTGTTGTGTGCATACTTAGCTTATCTTAGCTCCCACGCATGCCGGAATTTTCATACAACTCATATGATCTTCGAATATTTCTTTTGATTTTTACTTCCCGTTCACTAACCACGGTAGATTCCTATTTCTTATAGAGGACGTACAATGTTGTTGTGAAATTGTTGTTACAAGACCATTTCCTATTTAGGTTACTGTGCTTAGGTTGAAGCCTTCTTCCTCATTTCCTCAACTAGTCCTCACTGTAGTACATAGGGAGGATCCTCTGACTCTTGTAAAGATGTGATCTTATTATATCGTATTCCCAGTAGAATTTTTGATGTTCATGCTCAATTGTAATTATCCTTAGTTACTTACCTCCACACTCATCTGCTCGTACAACTGCTTCTGTACTGAAGTTTTGACTGTCTTTCTAGTGGAACTATCTCTTATTTTCGTAACACTCATATGGTACCTTTAACTACCCCAACTTCTATTTGAATATTTCTCAAGTATTATAATGATATTTTCCGAGGCTGAATTATCCATGTTGGGTTCTATTATGTTTATCTTACATGATCTGACGACTCGTCTGTAACCTCCTATTTAGCCATAATTGGGATCTTTCTTACCAATTACTAATTACTCGTTGGCCCATTCTCATATCAATATTCCTCGTAATCTTTCTTGGGTTATTTCCTTTGTCTTAACTTACGTCTCGCACTGGCTCCTTATTTATTAAAAACCTCCTGGGCAGGAACCCTTACTTCCTTTTCTTGGTGCCGCGCATGCACAATATTCTTGAATCATAGTGTATCTATAACACTTGAATAAGTACAATCTCTTCCCTTTCTCATTCTTATCGCGTTCTTCCTTTATCATTCCATAGTCACTAGAACTACTTAATTCCGACTTAATGTCACATCACTCCATATTCCCCCCTTTAGGGGTGCGCTAAAAGCCGAAGCCACGAAGATCTACCTATAGATGTTTTACCTCTTCATCTCTAGCGTCTTTTCTCAACATCATTGATCTTTACTCGCCTTGCGGCAATCCTTCTGTACCAAGGATGACAAATTCTCTTACTCACGAGGGTGATATTTAGCGTAACTGGCACATACAGTCTTTTAAGCTTAACTTTGCTCACATTGCTAACTCTAGAGAAGCGTCTCCCTGAATGATCATTCTCTGAATTCATCATGAATCTTTTTCTGTGGTCCATTCTAATATCGGCGGAACAAAATCTAAAATTCTCATGATGTCATCTATTATCGAATCACGCAGTCCCTTATTCATATTTAGTTTATCTTGTTTACCAGTCCATACTGATTTTTGTTACTTTAGGGATTAACTCTCCCCTCTGGTAGTCGCGTTGGAGTCATGAACTTATTTCTCTAAATGAGGATATAACCTTATGGCCTATATTCTTTCGTTGTCTTAAGGCCCATCACCTTTTGTCTCTTCCTTCATTTGACTATAGGTTCTGTAACATTCTACCGTTTTCCTCCATGTGTCACACCTTATTCATAATGCTTCCTTATCTCTCTTCTCATTACTCTGCTAATATTTCTACATATCCCTTTTCTTGTGAAAACTTCAATACGACATTCTTTCGCTTTTAGCTTTCCTTTGCTCCATCCAGTGGCTCTTTAAGTTGCTTAACGTTCTCGCTTTACTAGGGACGCGATCCACACTAAGGTAATATTTATCCCTTCAAGGCTTATAGTGCGTATCTTTGTAGTACTCATACCTGGCTGCACTGTTTTAGAGTGCACCATCTGGGTGTCTCATGAAGAGATCTATTAGCATATTTGCAATATTTTTCGGAAATGTCAACTGGCGCAAATAATTCATCCATCATATCTTCTTATATTGCTTGTGTTAATCCCCATAGGGCATATTTGGAATGGATGCGACCAATTGTATATACCTCTATTACTATTGAATATAACTCAAAAATCTTATACTCCCCTGCCTCAGTTATAAATGATGTTAACCTTTAATAACTAGGCGCCACGTACCCTTCTTCATCTTACTTCTTTTGCTTGTTGAAACTTGTATTTATCTTCTTAATCTCTCGTTGTCTTTCACCATAATGGTGGATATGCATTCCTTCCGTAAGGCTTCTTATCAGGAAGCTTACACCTTTCGGTACACCCATGATATGCTAAAGACCTCACATTTACCTATCGTAGGCATCATACAAAAATTCAATTCCTCTGACTCAGTTCTTCCACAGCTATCTCTCTTTCCAACCTTCTTTCCGGATGTAGGTATCGTCTTATTATGAATAAAAAAAGAATTTCTGAATTTGAATTCTTATAAGTGAGCTGTACCACACGATCTAGAGTAGGAAGAAAGAGTGACAATCCTAAATGCCTTGTAGCCTCCTGCTTATAAGTGTGGTGCACGACACACCCATAAACAAGACTCTACTAGACACGGCTTGTAGACTCCCTAAGACAGAACTACTCTGATACCACTTTTGTCACGCCCCGAACTTGGGGACGAGACTGGCACCCAGTGCCTCACCTATCCTTGCGTACCAACTTGCAACTAAGGGACTCTGAACATATGATATCATAATTTTGGCCACAGGCCACATTGCAAGACGACAGTGAATGCTGACTAAATATCAATATAAAACTTGGGCGACAAGGCCTTCATATTTATTACAGCTGACAAACCAACCAAATATATATACAAGGCCTGAAAGCCCAATATACTGCACTAACTGACAAGATATGTCTACAAGCCTCTACTGATGGATATGCTGTGATCGGAACGGCTCTCGGACATATATATATATATATATATATATATATATATAAAAGGCTCTAGACCTGGAAACTCCGAATGGCATGGAGTTTACCGATCAAGCCGAACTCGGCAACACCTATTGAAGAGGCCTACTTGTCTGTCTGTCTGACCTGCACGCACGAAATGCAGCGCCCCCAGAAAAGGGACGTCTGTACGAAATAATGTACTGAGTATGTAAGGCAATATACTGAAAGCTGAAATTGAACTGATAATATAATAAATGTAAGTAGTTGGAAATCAAAGATAATCTGAGGATATGCTTACCTGCTGATACTGACTCAATTCTCTCAATATAATAAGTAAAATAGTTGTCCAACCCTATAAGGCTCGGTATATATATATATATATATATATATATATATATATATATATATATATATATATATATATATATATATATATATATA
>MU767802.1:58443-70131 GCA_026770625.1 Nicotiana glauca
CTGCTCTTCCGTAGTAGGCTCGCTCATAAGCGCTCAGCCATACTAGGCTCTGTATCTCGACCAACTGGGCTCGCTCATAAGCGCTCGGCCAAAGTAGGCTCGGTATATAATTTACCATCTGATCAGAGGTTGCCTAATAGGGGCCTGCCCATCGATTATAGCTCGATGGTAATGAAAATACTTTTAATACTGTATATATATATAAACTCTCTGTTCTCTTGATTGGAAGAAGGAAATACTCAACTGAATATGAAGTCCTGATAAGGAGAATATTATAACTTACAATACGAGAAAAATATACGTAAATTCCGGGATATGAATGTAATGACGAGATCATGCCAAATGAAAGAAGAGTTTAGCCTTAACATACCTGGAGTAGGGAAAACTCCGTATAATATTTCGTTGGAAAACCTTCGTTGATTGAACAAAATTTGCCTCTGCTCCTTAAAAATTCATGGACAAAATTCACACTTGGATGAACTTAAAATCTCGTTCGAAATTATTCTGCTTCTAACGTTTTTGAACAAAATGTTGGCTAAGGATTGAATTGAAACTGGACGAATTTAACTTACTTGGATCTGTTGAAGTTGAACTTTGCTTGGATTTAAACATTTTGACGAAATGATTCTGCGTTTCACGTTTTCTTCTTGGTTTTGAAATTCTTGAAGGCTTTTAGTCTTAGGCCAAAGACACTAAAATGAGGCTAGAATCAGAATGTCTATTTGGACAAGATTTTTCAAGTCTTATTAAGACTACACTAAGTCATAATTAGGTTATATTCTTAGGTAGACACCTAGGATGTTCAATAGCTTAGTCACTTCATGTTTGTGCTGCCACATGTCCTATAACTAATGAAGTTTTATCCATTTATTAGTTAACGGGGTAATGTCCTGTTACCCGGTAATTAATCAGTTACCCGCATAATTTAAAAATTATCATAAATTACTTAAAATTTTATTTATTTTCAAAATACTACATATATACTTTATATATTATACTACCGTGGTCATATGGTACCTCGCATGGTACTGGTTTATATTTATCGGGTATTATTACTTGAGCCGTATTTTATCCCAAATCGACAAACTTCAACGAAAATTCATTTTCTTTGACTTGTTTCCCCTTCCATCTTTACGAATTTACTCATCACTTGTGAAATAACATAATCCTTATAATCTCCAAATACATTTTCCTTGGACTGATGTCAATTACTTACAACAAATTCAACGTACAATACTACAGGGTGAAACATCATCGTAACTTATTACTGTAAAGCGTAACATCTCCGCAATGTAATATTGCTGGGTAGAACACTGTCGTAACTTAATACTGCATGACGTAATATTGATGTAATATTGCGGGGTGTAACAGTAATGAAGAGAGGGAGTTAGTCCATTTAAACAAACAAATCAAATTAGGGTTTATAAGGAAAGACCCTTTGCAATCAATCGCAACATTTAGGGAGTCAGAATCCATCAAGAAGGATCATGGTTCTGCATCTCAACATATAAATAGAATGAACAGCAGTATCAGACATGCAAGGCGAAACATATTGGCAAAAGAAACCACATAACCATACAGTAGTAGCAGAAATAAGCTAGAATTTAGTAGTAAAAAAATAATCTTTTCGAAGCATAGTAGTCAACAAGGTCAAGTCGTTACACAGAATCAAAAGTGAAGAAAGCATAGTAATAGGTAAAGAGAGTCAGAAACAAGTAAAAGTCTCACAGTAACAAGTGAGGAAAACCTTTTTAAGAAATTAGGGCTTCAGTAGTAGTCGAGATTTAAGAGATGATAAGAACTCAGAATCAGATAAGTCAAACAAGGAAAAGAGAGTCAAAACAAAGAACTTAATCGACCAAATATACAATCAAACACACAAGGATAGTTTCAGAACTCGGATAGGACCAAAAAGACCTAGGTTTTTTAACATGCTGAATTAAGTAGAAAGAAAGCATAAATAAGTTGTTGAACATAGTAAAATCATAAAGCAACACCAATATCAGAGAAGAGATCTTTTAAAAGAAGATAAGAGAAAACCCTAATCGTTAAAAAAATGAAGAGTTATTTTGAAAGAAAATCAAAGAACCTTTGAGAAAACACTTAAGAAGTTTGTAATAAGCACAAATCTAAGATAGATCTGAAATAAAACCAAAAGACCTTAAAGCTAAGGTTTCGAAAAACCCAGGAAAGTTGAGAAAAACTTTGAAAGGTTACCGGTCTAGCCGGAAATGTCAAGGATCTGCCTTGAACGACCATGGATGGCCGGAGAAAGATAAGAGATCGAAGTCGAGTAAGGACTGGACCAGATCTCGTTGAGATTTTTCCATGAAATCATGGAAACAAACACCCAGGAGCCATAAGAGGTAGATACACATCTCAAAGGGCCATGAGAGGCCATGGATTAAGAAGGGATTGAAGTGGATTAGGGTGAGATTAGCTGGCGGCGGCTAGGGTTCATGAGGGATTGTAGAGAGAATTGAGAGGGAAAGGGATTCAGAGGCGGCATGTGGAAATGAGTTTAGGGGTCGTTTAGGTTTAATTATGGGAAGTGAGTTGGTGGTCGTTGATCACAATTATGGGAAGTGAGCTGGTGGTCGTTGATCTAAATGATCAACGGTCCGGATTGAATGGGGTAGGTAGGAATCCGAGTTTTGGTCGGTTTAATTGCAGTTGGTTTGGGGTTTAATTAGAATTGGGCTGAGGTAATTAGGGCCTGATTTGGGTAATAATTGAAACCCACTTTAGGCTAAAATTTAAATAGATACTTTTTGCTTTTAATTTATAAAAATTAGTAGATAAATTTCTGGAAACAAATTGAAAGTACTAAAATGATTTATAATATATAATTAATAATTTAAAAAAGTAGGATCTCATTTTATAAACATGAGACAAATTTAAACTGGAAAATGGCTAATATTGCAATTAAGTGCAATTAGCTTTAAAAATACTAAACAAAATTATAAAAATATGGAAAAATTAACTTAGCTATATTTTGGCATAAATATAAAGATCACATAAATGAATCATAAAAAATAATAATTTTGGACATAACTATTGGGATTTTATCGATAAAAAGGGGATTAAATCAGTTTAAAAACCTTTAAAAAAATACGGGAAAATAATAAAAATGCTTGGACATACTATTTTGAAAGTATTGTGCATATTAAAAATATATAGAGAAAAATTGAGTGTCAACAGCTTGCCCTCTTTACCAGGAAAGGATGAAAGAGTTTTCGGGTAAAGATATGATGGCCAGTTTTGACCGAGCGGAACAGTTTGTAGAGGTTTAGGCCACATCCCAATTTTTGGGCTACCTACATATCCCTGGTTTTATAGGAATCGGGCCATATGTAGTTCACCATCCATCGGCGGAGTATGCTGACGGGTACTTTCCAAGAACGGACGCAATATCAAGGGCTGGGTGAGTGGACGGTTAATGGGAATGGTTAGGTTTTGATGTGGCTGCAGGCACTGGAGCGGAATCGCTCCTGCTAGGGTGGCCGTTTCTTGCCGGTTTACCTGCAAATAAGCAACACAGGCATATATTGTGCGTAAATTTAGACATGATGTAAATTCATATTGGACCATGAATGATGTCTTTGGATGGTTAAGATGATGTCCTTAGACCGTGATGTCCTGGACCATGAAGCGTATAATAAAGGATTCGCAGGCCATGAAACTATGTTCTCGGGCTATGAGGAAGGTGCCTCCGAACCATGATGCCTTTGAATAATGATATGCAAAGATTGAAAGAAAATCCTCGGGCCATGACATGGTGTTCTCGGGCTATGAAGATGGTGCCTCTAAATGATGATGCCATTGGATAATTTTGCAATATTTCAGCCCATGAAGGATGCAGTAGCATGTGGCGATATTTCAACCGTGCAATGTAGCGATCTTTCAGTCGTGCGATGTGGCAATCTTTCAGCGGTGCAATGTGGCGATCTTTCAGCCGTGCAATGTGGTGATCTTTCAGCCGTGCAATGTGGTGATCTCTCAGCCGTTCAATGTGGCGATCTTTCAGCCATGCAATATAGTTGGAGACACCACTTAGTCTCGGAAAGCAGAATGGTATCCTTATGCAATACAGATATAGATAGAGATAGAGTTTAACCTCGGAAGGGACAATAGTATCCTTATGCAAGTTGAAAGGCAAAGTGGTAGCCTTATGCAATGCAGATGTAGATAGAGGTAGAGTTTAACCTCGGAAGGCAAAATAGTAACCTTATGCAAGTAATAAAATAGTGAATGACGGTAGAGTTTTCTTAGCTGATAGCAGATTGTGGCGTGGTGATTACTGGGAGCATTGTGACATACGAAACATTACAGGTGCGTGCTGATAGCAAATGTTAGTAAATGTAATAGTTCGAAGAATCGTATTCTTGAATAATGTTTGTTCTATGGGCATACAGTATGTTCAATGATTTCATAATCCTAGTGCATGCATCCAAAGAAAGTGAGTTATGTAAAGGGGAAGGTCAATTCACATTCCTGCTAGCTTTGCTTGACTCATTCGGCTTTGAAATGGTGATATTGTCTGTATTATTGGGGTAGCATTGCTAAACAAAGCAGTTTCGATAATAAACATGCATTCTTTTGTAAGAGTATGACACAAATGTATAATAAACCAGCTTTTTTAGATGAACCGACGACTGTGACGTGGTTCGAGACATTGTAACCTCTCTTGATACAGAATTTTGAGGGTCCTCCTCAAAATTCTGCCCCAGTTTGATGGGTTAACGCCTGTGATTGTTGCTCGTACTGTGATCGGCTGAAATTACTTTGGAGTTTTAAGGGTCCTCCTTAAAATTCTGCCCTAGTTTCCAACTTCGGGGGGAAATCAAATTTTTATTGGATTGTGACCAAACCCATAGGGCTGCCTACGTATCCCCTCTTAAATGGGAATCAGGTTAGGCATAGTTCAATTTACATCATGTAAGGAAACCATAAGGATTACACATAGTAGCGCTTGACTGCATCTGAATTAATCGGCTTTGGCCAGACTTCTCCGTCCATTTCTGGAAATATGAGGGCTCCTCCTGTCAAAACCCGGTGAACCATATATGGGCCCTGCCAGTTGGGAGAGAACTTCCCTTTGGCTTCATCTTGATACGGAAAATTTTTCTTTAACACCAGTTGCCCCGGTGTGAACTGTCTTGGCTTGACTCTTTTGTTAAAGGCTCTGGACATTCTGTTCTGATAGAGTTGACCATGGCAAACTGTGTTCATCCTCTTTCCGTCTATAAGGGCTAGTTGTTCATAACAACTTTTTACCCATTCTGCATCGTCGAGCTCAGCTTCATATATGATCCTTAGGGAAGGAATTTCTACTTCGGCGGGAATGACAGCTTCCGTACCATAAACCAGCATATAAGGGGTTGCCCCGATTGATGTACGGACTGTGGTGTGATACCCCAATAGAGCAAATGATAACTTCTCGTGCCATTGTTTATGCTTTTCTATCATTTTCCTCAATATTTTCTTGACGTTCTTGTTGGCGGCTTCTACAACTCTATCCATTTGAGGCTTATAGGTTGTGGAGTGCTTGTGTATGATCTTGAAAGTTTCACACATATCTTTCAGCAAGTCCTCGTTGAGGTTGGAGCCATTATCAGTAATGATTGGCACCCCGAATCGACAAATAATGCAGTCGCGGACAAATTCTACCATGACTCTCTTAGTTACCGCTCTGTAAGATGCTGCTTCGACCCATTTGGTGAAATAGTCTATGGCTACTAGGATAAACATGTGTCCGTTAGAAGCGGCAGGCTCGATTGGTCCAATAACGTCCATTCCCTAGGTGGTGAATGGCCATGGAGATCTTGTTGTGTTGAGCTTGCTTGGATGTACCTTTATCATATCTGCGTAAATCTGACAGCGATGGCATTTTTAGACATACTGGATGCAGTCTGTTTCCATAGTCATCCAAAAGTAACCAGCCCGGAGTATCTTCTTTGCTAAAACAAAACTATTCATATGTGGATCGCAAGTCCCAGCATGAATTTCCTCTAGCATCTTGGATGCTTCTTTTGCATCGACACACCTTAATAATCCCAAATCAGGAGTCCTCCTATATAGGATTCCTCCGCTGTGAAAGAAATTGTTGGACAATCTCCGAAGTGTGCATTTCTGAGTAGGATTCGCAACCTATAGGTATTCTCATTTTTCCAAGTATTCCTAGATATCATGAAACCAAGGCTTTCCGTCTGTTTCTTCTTCAACATGGGCACAGTAAGCTGGCTGATTATGGATTTTTACTTGAATGGGATCAATGAAATTCTTGTCGGGATGCTGTATCATAAATGATAGGGTAGCCAATGCATCGGCAAACTCATTTTGGACTCTAGGAACATGCTGGAATTCTGTCTTCGTGAACCTCTTTCTCAAATCCTGTATATGATGCAGATACGGGAGTATCTTAGAGTTCTTGGTTGCCCATTCTTCTCGTACTTGATGTATAAGTAAGTCTGAATCTCGAATTACTAGCAGCTCTTGAACGTTCATATCAATGGCCATTTGAGTCCTAAGATGCAAGCTTTATATTCGGCCATATTGTTGGTGCAAAGAAACTTGAGCTTGGCGGACACTGGATAATACTGGCCGGTTTTTGATATCAAGACTGCTCCTATGCCAACTCCTTTGAAGTTTGCTGATCCATCGAAAATCATTCTCCAACCATCATAGGATTCTGCAATGTCTTCTCCTATGAATGATACCTCTTAATCAGGAAAATACATTTTCAGGGTTTGTATTCTCCGTCCACGGGATTCTTAGCGAGGTGCTCTGCGAGTGCTTGTCCCTTGACCGCTTTTTGAGTTACGTAGACAACGTCAAACTCACTCAACAGGATTTGCCACTTGGCTAGCTTGCTAGTGGGCATGGGCTTCTGAAAGATGTACTTCAAAGGATCCATCCTTGATATTATATATGTAGTATAGGCGTAGAAGTAATGTCTCAGCTTGAGCCACCCAAGTTAAAGCACAACAGGTGCGTTCCAATAGAGAATACCGGGCCTCGTACGGGTGAACTTCTTGCTGAGATAATAGATGGCTTGTTCCTTTATCTCTGTTTCATCATGTTGCCCCAGAACACAGCCAAAAGCTCCGTCCAACACTGCAGGGTAGAGCAATAAAGGTCTTCCTAGCTCGGGCGGAACTAAGACTGGTGGTGTTGACATGTACTTCTTGATTCTGTCAAAGGTCTTTTGGACTTGATAATAACATCGTCCGCATATACCTATATCTCCTTGTGTATCATGTCATGGAAAATGGTTGTCATGGCCCTCATGTAGGTGGCCCCCACATTCTTCAGGCCGAATGGAATCATCTTGTAACAATACATTCCCCATGGCATACTGATAGCCGTTTTCTTAGCATTTTATTCATCCATCTAAATCTGATAATAACCAATGAAACAATCTACAAATGATTGTAGCTCATGCTTTGCGTAATTATCAATCAAGATGTGTATATTCAGCAAAGGGAAGTCGTCTTTCGGACTGGCCCGGTTGAGATCCCGATAGTCGACACAGAATCGGATCTTCCCATCTTTCTTTGGTACTAACACGATATTGGCTAACCACGTCGGGTACTCAACCACCCTGAGAACCTTAGCTTTGATCTGCTTGGTGACTTCTTCCTTGATTTTCAGACTAATATCGGGTTTGAGCTTTCTGAGCTTTTGCTTTACCAGTGGACACGTTGGGTCGTTTGGCAATTTGTGAGCTACAATAGATGTACTCAGACCAGTCATATCATCATACGACCAGGCGAATATTTCCTTATATTCCTTTAGAAACTCTATGTATTCTTTCTTATCTGATGGCGAATGCTAATTCGTGTTTCCTTGACGTTTTCTGCATCTCCCAGGTTAACAATCTCTGTCTCGTCCAAGTTGGACTTAGGTCTGTTCTCAAAGTTCTCAACTTCTTTGACAATCTCATCGGGTATGTCATTTTCTTTCGAATTAATGTCCGTTTTGTTGCGCTGTCTCATTGCATGCCACTGTCATTGGTTCATTAAGATAGGTAATAGTAATGTTGTATAAGTAAAGTAAGGAGGAAATGATAGAAATAAATATTAATTCATAAGAAAAAATAAAACATGCTTTTGATGAATAGAATAATTGTTTTGAATATTTGAAGATCTTATTACGAAAATTGAAAAATGCAAAAACAAAATCATTTAGTAAAAACAATGGATGATGCTTGTTTTAGCCTTGCTACCCTGAGGCTCGTCAGGCTCTAATTGTCCTGATAGTCCAGTTATTGAGGCGTGCCCTTCTGTTCACAACATGTATGGAAGGGCCTTTGGATCTTGTGAAATAATATGATGATTCAAGAGTGCACGAATTAACCTTTGGGGAGGGGAAATAATAAAAAACGAAACTAAAAACAAACGATAATCAAGTTAGTAAGGATCATAAAAAGTATTACAATATTTAAACACATACTGCAGAAATGTAAAATGTGTCCTAATTTTGGGAACCTCGTTGTGCCCGAGGTAGTCCTAGTGACAAATTGATTTGGAGAATTTAGAATGCTAAATGCCTCATTTCATTGATAAAAATAAGTCGAATCCCAAATCAACATTAAATACACAAGAAGTAAAAGTTAATAATGCCCATTGGCCTTGTTACATTCATAAAGCGAAAAAAAAGTAAATTCTTATCTACTTGGTCCTAGAAGGACCTTCCTCAGGTTGAATACTCTCGTTGATCAAATCCTCCAGTTCATGTAGGTTCACCAGTAAAAATGCCTTCGCCAGGTGTTCCCCTTCGTTTCCCTTAGCGTTCTGGCAGTCGGTGATTCTCTTCCTCAATTCTCCTTCCAATTCCAATAGACTGTATTCCAGATATTCCAACTTTTTTCTAGCTTTGGCGGCCCTCTCTTTCCACTAATTGATTTGGTCATTTGATGGAAGACTCCTCCACCAGTCTAGCAAGAGTGTGGGTATGTTAACCATTCCGAATCTGGGGATCTCGTACCTCATATTTCTGCAAGACAAATAAGGTTAGGCCCTTACCCCCACTAGACTCGACTATTTAATATCAACAATTAGCATGAAGCAATCTAGTTCTCCAAATAAATGCACAGAACGTGACGATGTCCGTTTTGGGTTTGAGGAAACCCAATGGACTTTGGACAAGGCTATCTTAGAGGATCATTATGTGGACAACATAACTGACCCGGCTAGGTTTGACCATGATGCATGCATAATTTGACCAGAGTAAGGTTTCTATGGGGTTTTAGACCGGTACCCTTGAGCAGACTCAAGGGGGAAGGCTCGGAACTGTCGACTGCACCGCTGATCGACTAGTTTTACTGCAAATATGCCTTTTCGAATTTAGGAGGTAATGATATAGGAAGAGCGCAACCACTCATTATAACCGTTGCTATAGTATTGTTTTGGCAAGAGTGGAATATGACGTTGAGCATGATTATGCAATAATTAAAATCATGTTCACATGTATTTGCACACTTAAAAAGCGATAAATACAATAGTTTCATAATTTAAAGCAATAAAGGAAAGAACAAAGAAGATATGTCAGTTTTGCTTCTAAAGAAGAAATTAAATGCTTAAAGTAAATAAATAGATAATTTCACATAGGGAGGGGTACAAATTCACAAAAGAATCTGAAATGGTAAAATCCTGGAAAAAAATCCCCAGCAGAGTCGCCATGCTGCCGCGCCCCCCTTTTCTCGCGAAACCGGGTTTATGATATTTGGTTGGGATAACTTTTTCCTTTTGGGAAAGGGTTTTTGCAATTTTGAAGATTCATCACCTAACGATTTTAAGATGTGTTAAGGCACCTATGGGGTTCGATTATGTTGGTAATCAGAGATAGGGTAAGGGCTTGAAATTATTCCAAGACGAAGGTGTTAGGCACCCCTCAGGATCCACTAGTATGGTTCCCGGCCAAATAGTTTTTGTGAATTTGTGCATTTAAAAAGTAAACAAATAAGGCTCAAATAATAGGGGATTTTGAAATTAAATACACAAGTGTTTGAAAATGATTAATGAAAGCAAGATTTTGTAAAGAGTTACAACCCAAGCATGATGATAAATGTAAAGGGAGTCCTAGGTTTGTTTGTAATATGGATCACATCAATGCAATACCTGGTAATCACTCCTCCAAAGAGGGGCTACACGTGGCATTAGCGCACGGGTCATCATATCCATATCTACCCTTCCCACCCCATGGAGGTATTAAAGCGAGGATCAGTCTCGACCTCTATTGCATGTTGTTACCCGGCCCATTCCTATCAGTCCAGGAGGAATTTTACGACTACTATTCCTATAAGATGGAGGATTTTAGGTTGACTCTTAGGTTTAAAGATAAAAATGCTAAGGTGACATACAAAACAAGTAGAACTGAATTTAGTGGGGAAACATATAAACAATTAAAGGGCTCATATATACCTCTGCAAATGATGCATATAAATAGCATAACTTAAAACACAGTTAAGGCGTGAAATTTTAAGTCCTAAAGCAAGGAGTTTGAATCAAAACCAGATTCGTTATATAGCTCAAATAAGAAGTCCGAATCAGGCCTGCCTGTAGGTTGTAACAGTTGATAACTAAATAGAGGCAGTTCCAGAGTTTTTTATTACCTAAGGCTTGCCTAGGCGTATAATGATATCCTATGAGCATGATATATATGTAGATTGGGAATGCAGTAGAGCAGTGATTAATTTAATAGTCAATTGGGTCCTATTTCTAGCGGTATAAGTCAAGGCAGTGTTTGAGAAACTTATTAAATAATCAGCAGGTTAATTAATTAATCCCATTCAGAATAACAACATGAACTAGGCGGCTTCTCCAACTAAACTGTTTTTAAATTATATAGGCATGATTTCTATTATTGTAACTTTATATCATATAGGCATGATCTAGTTGTAAAGCCATTTATATCCTATAGACATGATTTCTAACTGTGTGAAAGCGAAGCATGCAGAATTTATTTTAAACCAGCGCAGATCCTATAGGCATGATATCTAACATGCCACGTTTGGAATTAAGATAGACCCTATTGGCATGTTATCTACCCAATTTACACACAATATACAACTGCCCACCCTTTTCACTAATCACCCTGATATTGTTTACAAATTATTACAGGCCAAATGATTGAATTAGAAAAGAAGTGTAAAAATAAGAAATTACAACCAAAGGAAGCCTGGTCTTAACTTCCTCTCTGAGTTATGTAATGAACCACTTCAATGCCAATGTTTCAAAGCCTTTCTCATACCTGAGTGTGT
Organism: Nicotiana glauca; assembly: GCA_026770625.1. Classification (NCBI taxonomy): domain Eukaryota; kingdom Viridiplantae; phylum Streptophyta; class Magnoliopsida; order Solanales; family Solanaceae; genus Nicotiana; species Nicotiana glauca. The sequence goes on from MU767802.1 coordinate 69,707, forward strand.
CAAAGTTCCCCAAAAGATCTCAAGGGATCATGGGGCAGCTCTTACACCTAGGTTTACATAACCAAACAGAATGAGTGCAGTGTGGAAGGGCCAACACTTATGTGTCCAAGTTTAGAGGAAGCTCAAGGGTCCCAAGGCAAGGCTCATACAAAAGAGGCAGAACCTAAGTTCTAAGAGTATAGTGATAGCGCAGAACATAGTTTGAAAGAGATTTATTAGAACTAAATTGAAAATAAAAAGTGGTCAGGGTGATTTTGAAAACAATTGTAGTAGTGAAACTCAAACTACACAGAATCAGTAGTGTCGACGCCCCCCTTTTTTCCCACTTCTTTAAAAAGAAAGAAATCGGGTTTACGATATTATGGACAAAACAGCTCTTATTCCCTTTTGAGGAATCGGGTTATGGAATTTGAAGAGTCGCCACC
>MU767805.1:0-21887 GCA_026770625.1 Nicotiana glauca
AAGGCCCAAGTTTGGCAATAAGCCCAAATCATGATAAAAATTAATAATTCTTTATCAAATACGCGGTAAAATCAATAACCGGGACGGACCAAGTCTCAATCCCCAACGGTGCTCTACCCCACGTTCATACCTGACGTGCAAGTCACCACAATACATCACTATGATGTGCAAGTCCGGGGTTTCAAACCCTCAGGACATCATTTACAAATATTACCTACCTCAAACCGGCCACGGGATTAGTCCGCTATGCCCTTTCCTCTTAAATTAACTTCTTCGTGCGTCGAATCTGCCCAAAATCATAAGGAATACATTATAATGTGCTAATGGGACATAACCCAATCAAAAGAACTCGAAAAATACTTTAAAACACGAAATTGGCAAAACCCGAGCCCCTGGCCCACGTCTCAAAAAATTCTGAAATTTACATTTCCGGAATCCTCGTCTCACCATGAGTCCGTACAAACTAAGAACTCCCAATTAGGACCACAAATGGCCCCTCAAATCCCAAATTTAAAGTTTTTGCTCCAAGCCCTAATTTCTTAGAATTTTGCTATGTTTTCNATGTTACCGTTCACCCGTATGTACTGTTCACGGATACTGTTACGGGTACTGTTTATGGATACTATTACGGGTACTGTTCACAGATACTGTTACGGGTACTGTTCATGAACACTATTCATAACTACTGTTCACAGTGCTGTAAAAAAAATGCAGCAACTTTATTTTCACTAAAAGTGTTATAACTCCATCGTACGAACTAGGAATTTGACGATTCTTGTTCCTATGAGTCACAAATAATAATACGAACACAACCCTTCAATCAAAACTGAATTCGGAGCTCATTTGCCCAGTTCAATACCCATTTCGCTGACCAAACATCGTCCGAATGACCTGAAAATTTGCGGACATATCCAAAATCACCTAACGAATACTGCAACTCTCGGAATTCCATTCCGACCCTCGGATCAAAATCTCACCTATCCACCGGAATTCGCCAAAATTCAACCTTCGCCAATTCAAGCCTATTTCTACACCGGACCTCCAAATTAAATTCTGATTGCACTCCTAAGTCATAAATCATATCCCGAAGCTAATTGAACCACCGAAAATCAATTCCAAGCCCTCTAACTCACAAGTCAACGTCCGGTTGACTTTTCCAAACTATTCCTTCGTTAAAGAGACTAATTGTCCCATTTCCTACCAAACTCGATCCGAATTGACTCAAATTCACCAAGTACATATATTAAAACATGAATGAGCATATAACGGGGAAAACAGGGCGGTAACTCACGTGACGACGGGTCGGGTCGTCACAGTTTACTACTTCATAGGATCCCCAGTACTATCTGGACAGCTGTAACGAGGAATTACGGAGCATGAGGATAGTGGATACCAATGGGGTCGACTTTCCTGGATTTTATCTATTAGGATCCGCCAAGAAATGGTGGAGGGATTATATGTTGGCTAGATCTGCTGGGTCACCGACTCTTACTTGGGACCAGTTCTCTCAGCTATTTCTTGAGAAGTATCTTCCGATCACTCAGAGAGAGGATTATCAGAGCCAGTATGAGCATCTGCACCAGGGTTCTATGAGTGTCACTCAGTACGAGACTTGATTTGTGGATTTGGCCTGTCATGCTATTCTCCTGTTTCCTACCGAGAGAGAGAGGGGGGGGTGAGGAGGTTTATTGAGGCACTTGCTCAGCCTGTCAGATTGCAGATGGCTAAGGAGACTGGAAGTGATATTTCTTTCCAGGATACATCTAATGTTTCTAAGCGAGTTGGGATGGTTTTAGTTTAGGGGAGTGGTCAGGGGTTAGACAAGAGGCCGCATCACTCCGGCGAATTTAGTGGGGCCTCATTTGGAGGTCGAGGTACTTTTGGTAGAGGCCATCCTCACAGGGCATTTCATTCAGCACTCCAAGCATCCCATGGTGTTTTAGGTGGTCGTGGTCCTCACATGCATTATTCGGATCAGCTAGCCTATAGTGTACCACCAGCTCCTATCAGTGCACTTCCTATTTAGAGTTATTACCGTGGTCAGCCAGCCCGTCCAGGCCAGTCTCAGTTTCCACGGCCACATTATCAGGATGTATGTTTGGAGTATGGTGGCTATGGGCATATTAAGAGGACCTGTCCGAGATTATTGGGCGTTCGGCTACAACAACAGAGTTCTCGTGCCATGATTCTGGCACCGGGTGCACCACCGTCCACTTAGCTAGTTAGAGGTAGGGCTCAGGGATCTAGAGGTAGAGGTTAGGACACTAGAGGTGGAGGCGAGACATCAAGAGGCCGTCCTAGAGATATGGTTCTATCACGATCCGGAATTCCCACCCTCATGAGTCGTGATGGCGCCTACTCGTAGAAGATAGGCAAGCCACACATTTAGAATCCATAAATACTTTTGTTTTAAATCCATTTTTACCAATTAAATTAAAAGGAAATAAATAATTTAAACAATAGCGGAATTCGTAGTTTAGCGGAAGACTTAAACAAAATATACCAAAATGATAAGAAAATCCACATATGCCTCTACCCAAAACTGGTGTCACAACATTCACGAACTATCTAAGAGTGCTACATACAACTGTCTGAAAATAAGGAATAAAATTTGTCTCGGATACAAAAGGAAATAGTGCATCAAAATAGATAAAAGAGATGCCGAGCTTGCGGACGCCTACAAGACTACCTCAGGATCTCGTGGATTGAAGGCTAGCTCCTGAACTACTGCTGCGCACCATATACTGCTCCGGTACCTGGATCTGTGCAAAAGAGCACAGAGTGTAGTATCAACACAACCGACCCCATGTGCTGGTAAGTGCCTAGCCTAACTCCGGTGAAGTAGTGACAAGGCTCGGACCAGACTCCAGATAAACCTGTGCAGATATATAACATATTGCAGAAAAATAAACAAGTAATGAGCAGTTAAAAGGGAGGGGGTACATGCCTCGGGAAAACAATTCAAAATAGCAGAAACTAAATAAATATGAAGGAACATTACAATATCTAAAACAATATAATAACACTACTGTTGCAGCGCGCAACCCGATCCATCCATATATATATATATATATATATATATATATATATATATATATATTTGTTGCGGCGTGCAACCCTATCCAATAAATATAATATATCTGTTGCGGCATACAACCCGATCTAATATAATATCTGTTGCGACGTGCAACCCGATCTAATATAATATCTGTTGCGGCATGCAACCCGATCCAATAGAATATATGTTGCGGTGTGCAACCCGATCCATATACATATACATTAATAAAATATTGCGGCGCACAACCCGTTCCAATATACAGCTTACAGTAATCATAACAAAAATTCTGGCAAGGGATTAACCATAAAATACTCTATCCCGGCAATGGAACTCAACAGTACAAGTATATTCGTCCCGGCAAGGGAGAACCAGCTATAACCAATCTCAATTCCACTTCTAATCATCTCCATTATCACCATTTCTAACTCATAAATAACTTCTACGAAAATAAGCTAAGCCTTTGCTCAATACCACAGATCTATGCACTATTGCAACCATAGTATTATTCAAGAATACAACAAATATCAATTTAAGACTCACGGTCATGCTTGACACCGACGTATAGATACTCGTAACCATGCCTGTACGTCTTACTCCACAAGAAACACATACCAAATATGACTCAACTCCTAATCCCTCTAGCTAAGGTTAGACCAAATACTTACCTCAAACTTTCACGGCCAATTCAATCCTCAATAACCGCCTTTCTTTTCGAATTCGGCTCCAAATCAATTGTATCTATACATAAATGACTTCATAACATCAAATAATGCTTAACAATTCGAATCCAATGCCTAATTATAGCTTTTCCATCATTCTTCCTAAAAACTCAAAAATCGTCCCCGGGCCCGCTTGGTCAAAACATCACCCACAAGCCCGAATATATAATTTGTTTTCAAATTTGACCCCAAAATGAGGTCTAAATCAAGAAAAAATCAAAAAGCCCTAACTCTACCCAAATACTTAATTTTCTACCCTTATTCATATGTTTTAGGCCTAGAAATTCATTAGATGTTAATGAAAATGGAAGAAAACGAGTTGGAGATTACATACCCAAGAGGTTTTGATGAAAAAGTGCTTCAAGGATTGCCTAGGAGCTTTGGAGAAGAAGAAGTTTTGTAAAAATTTGAGAAATCCCGTAATGGGTTCTGCTTTTGGAACTTAAAATAACTGGGCAAAATCCTTCTTCGCGTTCGCGACAGACTCACGCGTTCACGATGAGTCAGATCCATAGACCTTTGCGTTCGCGTAATGGGGCTCGAGTTTGGGGAGAGTAATCTCCTCCAGCCTCGTGTTCACGTGCATAGAGACGCGTTCGCGAACAATAAACTGGTGGCCCTTCCCCTTGTACCCTACGCATTCGCGAGAGGAGGGACGCGTTCACAAATGGTCTACCCCCCTCAGTTTCGCGTTCGCATCACCACCTTCACATTCGCGAAGAATAAAATGAACTCCTAGGATTTTTGCCTTACGCGTACGCGAGAGGTCCCACACGAACGCGATGAACGAAATCCCTAGGCACTGAACAATAAAAGCCTACAATTTTTATAAGTCTAATACCATTCCGAAACACACCCGAGCCCTCGAGGCTCCTAACCAAACACACGTACTAACTCAAAAACATCATATGAACTTATCTGTGCGATCAAATCGCCTAAATAACCTCAAAAACAATGAATCAAACCTCAAAATCATGAATTTTTCCTCAAACTTCAACAAGTTTCAAATTTGGAAATTCAAGTCTGAATAACATCAAACGATGTCCGTTTTTAACCAAACTTTACAGGAAGGACTTAAAACACATATAAGACATGTACCGGGTGTCGAAACCAAAATGTGGGCCCGATACTATCGCTTTCTAGTCAAATTTCATTTCAAATTTTCCATAACAATTTCTGAAAAATAATTTCCTTTAAAAATTTATTTCTCGGGCTCGGGACCTCAAAATTCGATTCCGGGCATATGCCCAAGTCCCATATTTTCCTACGGATCCTCCGGGACCGTCAAATCATAGGTCTGGGTCCGTTTGTCCAAAATATTGGCCAAAGTAAAATTTATTCATTTTAACATAAAAACTTAGTATTTTTCACAGAATTTCATATTTAAGCTTTCCGGCTACGCACCCGAACTGCACACGCAAATCGAGGCAACTCTAAATGAGGTTTTTAAGGCATTGGAGACACATAATTCAATTAAAAATAGGTGAAGATACTTTGGGTCGTCACATTCTCTACCTCTAAAACAACCGTTCGTCCTCAAACGGACAAAAGAAAGAAGTACCTGAATCAGGAAAAAGATGAGGATAACGGCTCCATATATCGGACTCGAACTCCCAGGTCGATGCCTCAGGAGGCTGGCCTCTCCACTAAATATGAACAGAAGTGAAATTCTTCGACCTCAACTGACGAACCTGCCGGTCTAGAATAGCTACCGGCTCTTCCTCATAAGACAAGTCTTTGTCCAACTAGACAGTGCTGAAATCTAACATGTGGGGTGGATCGCCGTGATACCTCTGAAGCATGGACACATGAAACACTGGATGCACGACTGATAAGCTTGGCGAAAATGCAAGTCTATAAGCCACGTCTCCCACTCGATCAAGAATCTCAAACGGACCAATGAACCTAGGGCTAAGCTTGGACTTCTTCCCAAACCTCATCACGCCTTTCATAGGCGACACTCGGAGCAATACCCGCTCACCAATCATAAAAGCCACATCTCGAACCTTGTAGTCTGCATAACTCTTTTTCTTGGACTGAGCTGAATGAAGCCTATCCTGAATGATCCTAACCTTGTCCAAGGCCTCCTGAACCAGATCCGTACCCAACAAATGAGCCTCTCCCGGCTCAAACCATCCAATTGGAGGCTGACATCACCTACCATATAAAGCCTCATAAGAAGCCATCTAGATGCTTGACTGGTAGTTGTTGTTATAGGCAAACTCCGCCAAAGTCAATAACTGATCCCACAAACCTCCAAAGTCAATAACATAAGCTAAGAGCATATCCTCCAAAATCTGAATAGTCCGCTCGGACTGCCCATCCGTCTGGAGATGAAATGTTGTGCTCAACTCAACCCGTGTGCCCAACTCTCGCTGAACTGCTCTCTAGAAATGCGAGGTAAACTGTGTACCCCGGTCCAAAATGATACATACCGACACACCATAAAGGTGAACAATCTCCCAAATGTAGATCTCAGCTAACCTCTCCGAAGAATAGGAGACTGCCATAGGAATGAAATGCACTGACTTGGTCAGCTTATCAACAATGACCCATATTGCGTCGAACTTCTTCCGCGTCAGCGGAAGTCCAGTAACAATGTTCATAGTGATCCGCTCCCACTTCCACTTGGGAAGCTCAATCCTCTGAAATACACCACCAGGCCTTTGATGCTCGTAATTAACCTGTTGACAATTCAAACAATGAGCCACATATGCTGCGATATCCTTCTTCGTTCTACGTGACCAATAATGCTGCCGCAAGTCCTAATACATATTCGCGGCGCCCAGATAAATAGAGTACCGGGAGCTATGAGCCTCCTCCAATATCAACTCTCGGAGCCCATGCACATTAGGCACACATACTCGACCTTGCAATCTCAAAACTCCATCATCATCTAAGGTAACCTACCTGGCACCTCTGTGCTGCACCGTGTCTCTAAGGACACACAAATAAGGATCATCATACTGCCGATCACGGATACGCTCCAATAATGAAGAACGAGATACCATTCAATCCAACACGCGACTGGGCTTAGAAACATCCAGCCTCACGAACTGATTGGCTAAAGCCTGAACATCCAAAGCAAGCGGCCTCTCACTGACCGGAATATAAGCAAGACTGCCCATATTGGCTGACTTCATACTTAATGCATCGGCCACCACATTGGCCTTCCTTGGATGATATAGAATGGCGACATCATAATCTTTCAACAACTGCAACCACCTTCTCTGCCTCAAATTCAACTTCTTTTGCTTGAACAAATACTGAAGATTCTTGTGATCCATGAACACCTCACATGCCACGCCATACAGATAATGCCTCCAAATCTTCAATGCCTGAACTATGGCTGCCAACTCCAAATCATGAAGCGGATAGTTCTTCTCACGAATCCTCAACTGCCTCAAAGAATAGGAAATAACTTTGCCATCCTGCATCAACACTGCTACAAGCCCAACACGGGAAACATCACAATAGAGTGCATAAGGCCCTGAACCTGTAGGCAAAACCAACATCGGTGCCATAGTTAGAGATGTCTTGAGCTTCTAAAATCTTTCTTCACACTTATCTGACCATCTGATTGATGGATTATAATAAGAAGCGGAAGCAATCCCAGTATCAAAATCATATGTAATCTAGACAACTAGCATAAACGGGATTTCACGGGTTACCTCTTGAAGCGTGAACATATCTCTTCTACCACGTGAGCCTTCAGTTCCATAACTTCTCAATGGAATCTCCATCAACCGCACAATCGTGATCCTCGAACGTTCCACGGTCTTCTACTGTGTTACCCAAATAATACCGGAAATAGCAATTTCGTGTGGGCGAAATTTCTAGGAAAACTTGGCTGAAAATTTCAGCCACCATGTGCTCTCTCCTCTAGGTGGAAAACCTTATGTATTTATAGCACAAGTTTTAAGGGTTAAGACCCTTTTCCAAAACCTGTTGGGTTTTCTTTTCCACCAGAAAAATGATTCCTTTATCTCCTATTATTTAGGCACAGTAGGGACCACAGAATTTAATTAACAAGGCTCCAATTATGGAATTAATTTCTAATTTTCGAAATTAATATCTACCATAATTAATTACAAATTATTCCACTAAAAATTCGTAATTGCACTCCTTATCCAATTTCGAAATTCATCCATTAAATCTTATTTAACTCCCCATGTTAAGATTCAGATACTAATCAATTAAATTAAATTACTGACGATTTAATTTATTGATTATTTCCTTTAGACTTTCGCTTAACTTATTTCATGTGTCGGATACAAAATCCACCGGCCGGGTTTACACATGAAAACTTATAAGCTTTCATAAAGGTGTATCATCAATCTCTAAACCGAGACATGGATTCCATCAACTAACTATTACTTCGCCAATGTACATTATTATTATCCAATTTACCAGGCATATTGACCCACGAAAGAATCTCGCCTTTTAATAAATCAAAACAATAATAATATACACAGCTAATAATAATTATATCAAGATTAAGAGTATAAGTACATTTAATGGCTAGAGAGTTTATTTTATTAAGTCAGTATAAAATACTTATCTCTACCTGGTCCGTTCAATACATACAAAATGTACTAGCACAAGAAGTTGGAATTAAACCATTCCCATAATCAAGATAAATTATATTTAATCTTGTGCTACAATCATTCCTAATGGTTTGTCCAATTCCATTATTAGATTGTGAACTCAAACTTTATACTTATAAGAACCGATGATTTAATCTTTCGTGTATAAGCTAAACTCTATACACTAAATCATCTACTATATAAGCAAAGGACACAGACTAATATATGATCTATTTAAAACTTTATTAAAACTGAATAAACAATTGTTTCATAATAAATACTATATCTAAACCAAACCCATGGTTAATAGTATATATCCCAACAATCTCCCACTTAGACTTTTAACCATGATAATTATTAGAATATACTATATCCAAATGCATGGTTAATAGTATATGCCCCAACAATCTCCCACTTAGACTCATAACCATGCATCTACAACTTTCTCAGGCATTCTTTTACATGACTATTAAAAGTCTTCACCAAATAAGGTTTTGTTAAAGAATCTTGCCAAGTTATATCTGATGCAATATTTGTCCAGTAGTGCTTTGTCGTAACTATCTAGTTTGGTATTAAACTCTTCAGGGATCCTGTTACCGAAACTATCCCAAGAATGTACACCGAACTATGATTTTCTTTAGCTTTCTCCCACTACGACGAAGTACTACTAATATTACCTTCGTTACCTCACGATATTTAAATATTAGTGACTTCTTACTATAATGTTCAATGTTCAAATATTACTCCCACTCGATAAAGGCATATCATGTTTAATAGCGTTCTCCCACTACTTAAATGCAATGGAAAGTCAATTCTGACGTGTGGGTTTTGATGTTCTTGAACATCTAGTTATTTCTTTGCCCAGTTCCTGTAAAAATAGTTTACTTCTAGGAACATGTTTTATTAAACAGTCCTTATCTAGAAAAATGCATTTGTTTTAACAATTGCCTTATTTTCTTTAGGACAATAAAATAAAGCTCCATTCGTTTTCTTGGATATTCGATAAACATGCACCTATCCATTCTTAGTTCCAACTTACATATCTGCTTTCCCTTTCAGCACATATGCTCCCTATATCTGAACATGCTACATACCGAGCGTACATTCAGTCCACAGTTCTATAGATGTCCCAGGTACTAACTTAGAAGGAACTAAATTCAGAATGTAATTTGCAGTTTATAGGAAATATTCCAAAAACAAATAAGGCAATCTGAATAACACGTCATTAATCTATCCATGTCCAAAAGAGACTTATTACTTCTTTCTACTACACCACTCTATTATAGAGTTTACGGTGTAGTCAATTGAGATATAATCCCTTATTTTGATATGTAACTAAAGAACTTTTTAGAGATGTGCTCGCCACTACAATCAAATTGTAGTAACTTAATATATTTCTTTGGTGCTTCTCCGTTTCAAGTCTTAAAAATCTTGAATTACATAATTCATTAAGACTTACAGTGCATCAAATAAATATATTAATATTTTAAGTAATCATTTATGAAACATCACAAAATACTCAAAATCTATCTCTTACGAGTATGTTCATTTAACCATACAAATCAGAAAGGATTCATTCTAGCTTATCACTAGTTTTATTTCCTTTTAAAGGGAAACATCTTTTAGTCAAATTTCCTTCCAAACAGGATCCACAAGTTGGTAGTGCCTCTACTTTCAATGAACCTTAAGGTCCATACTTGACCAACTTGAAATCGTATCCAGATTAATATGACTTAGACAAAAGTGCACAGATAAGTCTTACTCAATTTTGAAGAACATATTCTCTTATGAGGTAGACTAATATTGTTCTGTTCAGGAGAGACATCAATATACAATAACAAGGCCATGCATTCATGTACCACAAGACATGAAATGTTTATTAAGCTTAATAACTCAAGATTTATTCGAAAAAAAAACAAATATCCATCTCTTATTTTGCCCAGAAACCGGAATTAAATTCCTTCTAACAAAAGTACATATATTGCATCCTTAAAATTAATGCCTTATCACTAAAAGAAAATTTTAACAAGTAATACGACAAATTGCATAAAATCATTGTGGAGTTGAGATAAAAATATTAAATAGATCATAATAAGTCAAAACACTGAATAGTAAAATTCAGACTGCATTCAATATTTATATACATACATGCATCTGGAATAATAAATTTCGATGGGAAAAGAATCATTCATGCAAAGTATATTATATAATGCAAGAATTATACAATCCAAAAATAAATAGAACCAACTCAGATGGAGAGCATACTATTATTTTCAGTCAATTGTATATAACTTTTAATACAAAAATTTTAAAACACACTACACATATATGTCATGCATCTAGAATAACAATTTCGATGGAAAAAGAACTACTCATGCAACATACATATGCAATGTCAGATTATTCACTCCAATAATTAAAACAGACCCAACTCAGATGGAGAGTATGCTGTTAGTTTAAGTCAAGTGAACATCATTTTTAATAGTTCTAGTTCCATTGAGAGTAAGTACACGATATCAATTACTAGTATTTCACCTAGTGAGATTACAATAAATTTATCCGATATGGAGGAAGACCTAAAGTCAACGCATAAATTTATTACTCACTTGAAATTAATAGTGGAAGACCATAGAAATATATTTCTATCACCACTTAATCATGATTGTATTTTAGTTACAAAATTGATTCAACCCTTTAAGCTCAGATGGAGAGTTAATACATGTTATCAATAACTAGTAACTATAGCCAGTGAGTTCATAATAAATTTATCCGATATGGAGGAAGACTGTGACGACCCGACCCGTCGTCCTATGTGTTACGGCTTCGTTTCCCCCTTATTTTGTTGCTTCATGTCTCAATGTCAGTATTAGAGTTGATCGGGTGTAATAGAATTGGTTTTGGTTGAAAATAAGGCACATAGCCTCTTAGAAGGAAACTTGTATTAGAAAAGTCAACCGTAAGTTCACTATGTGGTTAGAGGGCTCGGAATTGAATTCCGATGATTTGGTTAGCCCCGGGTGATGATTTAAGGCTTAGGAGCGCAATCGGAAGTAATTTTGGAAGTCCCGTGTAGAAATAGGCTTGAATTGGCGAAGCTGGAATTTTGGCGAATTCCGGTTGATAGGTGAGATTTTGATCCGGGAGTCAGAATGGAATTCCAAGAGTTGCAGTAGCTGCGTTAGGTGATTTTGGATATGTCTGCAAATTTTTAGGTCATTCGGACATCGTTTGGATGGGTTTTTGATTGAATGTTGGTTTCGGAAGTTTTAAGGAAAATTAGGCTTGAATCCGTGGTGATTTGGTGATTTTTGTGTTAAAGGACGTGTTTTTATGATTGGAACAAGTTCGTATAGTGTTTTAGAGTGGGTTGGTGTTTTTGGTTAAGGTCCCGGGGGCCTCGGGGTGAATTCGGATGGCTAAACGGGAGGAATTTTGGTAAATTGCAGGTCTGAGTTTTTATGCCTTCTGGTATTTCCGCTTCTGCGAAAATGGACCGCAGAAGCAGACGATCGAGCGCAGAAGCAAGTTTGGCTGGATGGTGAGGTTCCGCAAAAGCGGAACATTGTCCGCAAATGCGGAGTCGCAGGAGCGACATTAGAACCGCAGAAGCGGTTATTGGATTCTTGGTGTTGACCGCAGAAGCGATCATTGGGCTGCATAGGCGCTACCGCAGAAGCGGTCTAGGACCGCAGGAGCGGTCGTTGGGGATTTAATGAAAAATCACATAAGTGGTTATTTTACCGCAAAAGCGGGACCGCATAAGCGGTTAAGGGACCGCAGAAGCGAAAATCGCTGAGGGTTTAATGAAGTGAGTGTATTCGAAATTTCAGAAGAGAAAAAAATCAATTTGGGGTGCGAGCTAAGGCGATTTTTGGGCTATTTTGAAGAGGCTTCGTGAGAGGATCATCAGGTAAGGATATTTGGACTTGGTTTACGTTATTATAGTGTAAAAACATGGAATTAATCACTGAAATTATAGCCAAATTGCAAGAAATTAGGGCTTGGTGCAAAAATTCTAATTTTGGGATTTGAGGCGCCAATTGTGGTCCGATTTGGGAGTTGTTGGTATGTACGGACTCGTGGCGAGACGAGAAATCCGGTAATGTGAGTTTCAAAATTTTTCGAGAAGCGGGCCCGGGGCTCGGGGCTCGAGTTTTGCTAGTTTCGAGATTTTTGCTATATTTCGATTGTTTTCGATTGGGTGTTGTTCCATTAGCCTATTATGATATATTTGTACTGATTTTGGCTAGTTTCGACACGCGTGGAGGCCGGTTTGAGGAGCAAGGGTGTCGCGGGCTAGAGTTTTCGCCGGATTGAGGTGGGTAATAATTGTAAATGATGTCCTGAGGGTTTGAAACCCCGGACTTGCACATCATAGTGCTATAGTGAGGTGACTTGCACGCCGGATAACGGGCGTGGGGTAGAGCACCATTGGGGATTGTGACTTGGTCTGTCCCGCTTAATAAAAACACTACCTAATTGCTTGGAGTTGAATTGACATCCTGTTAAAGATATTAATTATCATGATTTGGACTGAATGTCATGTTTTTGGGCTTCGTGCCGAATATTTGGATCCTTCGGGGATTAAAGTCACTGTTTTTGTATTACGGAGTATGTTTTGTCTCGAACCAAGGTTTAAAAATATTATTTTGCAAACTCAGCCATCTTACTAAGATTTGAAAACTTAATTGATATTTTACTGATATTTTTGCTGAGAACTGCTATGTGACTAGTGCCCAAGGGGCTTATGTGCATTAATGACTATGCATGGATTGGGCTGCACGTCGCAGCGGGAGTGATATTTATATTGCGCTTGGGCTGTAGGAGCCCCTCCGGAGTCTGAACCCCCCACAGTGAGCGCCGGGCGCCCAAACGGATTGGGCTACGCGCCGTAGCGGTCATGTACATTGCATTGCATTCATACATTGGTTGTTGTTTGTACTACGTGGCATGACATTTAGCACTCATATATATTATTGGCATGCAAGTATTACTTTCCTTGTTGACCAGACACCCTGGTGTAAATTGCTAAATGAATGCTGTGCTCGAGGGGCTGATTTGTGTGCAGACTTGCACTACTTGATGTTGTTGTCATATGCTTAACTGTTAAAAAGGAAAGAAAGAGATGTTTTCAAAAGAGGTTTTAAACTGAGCCAGATGTTTTATAAAGAATTTTTATGGAACTACTGCTGTCTAATAAGTGTTGTACTATATTTTATAGCATGAGGTAGTGCTCTTAAGTGGTTTCTTTATTCTCAGCATTATTTACTCTTATTCTTGCTGAGTTGGAAGTACTCACTTTACTCCCTGCACCATGTGTGCAGATTCAGGCATTTTAGGAGCTTAGCTGGGCTCGTTGCCGTTTCAGAGTTTTACTGGAGTGGTCGAGGTAACTGCCTGACGTCCGCAGGACCCGACTCCTTCCCTATCTCTTTATTATTTTCCGCAGTTTTGATCATTTGTAGTATGGAGTTTTATTACTCCGTATTGTTAGAGGCTCTAGACTCGTGACCCCCAGGTCTTTGGGAGATTATTCGTCATGATTGTTTAATTAATAGTTAAATAATTAATTTTGAGCTTCATACTCGGGTTGAGAGTGCAAATGGTCGGGCTTGCCTAGAAGTTGTGTTGGGCGCCATCACGACCGGGTTTGGGGTCATGACAAGTTGGTATCAGAGCTTGGAGTGTGTAATAAATTTCTCCTGTATGGGATCATGAAAGTTCTTGACTAGTTGAGTGCGTCGATGTCTGCGGCGTTGGAGAGAGATAAAAGTTCCCATGTTATCTTAGTATGGTATAGTATATGCGATGTGTTATGGAAAGTTGATATTGGTGTGTTCAAGGTTTTGGATCAGTTCATAATATAATGGGAAGTCATTAAAATTCTTGAGCAGTGCGGGCAGCTTCAGATAATTTAAGAATCAATCTTTCTAGTGATTAAGGAAAATGGTACTGCTATTCTAGGGATTTGGTGGGATATATGTTCAAAAGGGAAAGGTAATGCAAACTGATAATATCTGATGGTATTGCGGTATTCTCTTATTGGATCAACTGTGATGATTGAGTTGTTGATGGCATAGGGAAATTTCTGAATGTCTTTCGTGGTATGAATGGATGCTTGATGTGTGTTAGGTATTCGTGCGGCGGAGTGTGTGATCAGACATAGTGATTCATGTGTTATATATGTGTTGGAAACTAGAAGTTCTCGTGATCCGCCTATGTAGTGGTTGTAGATCGTGGGTATCGGCACCGTTTAGCGGTTATTGGGGATTAGAAGTCCTAGTGGATATCTTTTTGCTTGATATGTTAAGTTTGGGTTATGATATTAGATTGCAGACTGGTTGTTCCAACGTCAGGCTGTCTAGACTAATGTGATATGGACTATGTCGGAAAATGCCACAGGTTGCATGGCAAGGCACATCGGATTATGTTCTAACAGGGTAGTTTTGTATCCCAAGGACCAGCAGATGGCTGGCAGGTATTGCTTTGTTAATTGGGCCTTCGTGGCGGCTGTCAGTGCAGAGGTTTCTACCATTGATTTAGTTCCGGTATTGAGGGACTTTTCGGATGCGTTTCATGTGTCCAAGCATAGGACTATATATGTTTATTGTAATGAGCAAATTTGACTCGATGTGCATTTCCTTTTTGTGAGGTATATATGTGTGCATCGGGTATGTTATCTGGATCGGGTTGCATGCCGCAACAGTGTGATGTGAAAAATAGTCTTATTTATATGTTACCTTGTATGCGTTACTTCATGGTTTCTGAGGAAAGTCCGTATTGGGTATTGCTCGGCAAATAGCGCACCGGTTGTGTCCTTTCACGATTTAATAGTGTTTGGATAGAATCATGAGTTATGGCAAGGCCACGTGATGTTATGATCTTTCGAGGAGGATTCAGGTACTCTAGTTCTAAGATGTGAGACGGGATCTCAGTTCTGTGTTGTGATGTTACGGAGGAATTGAATTACAGCTCTTTCGTTTGAGTTAGTTGTCATGATTGAGTGTGTTCAGATCATTTCTTATTGGAGCCTGTGTTGTGCACGTT
This sequence comes from Nicotiana glauca, assembly GCA_026770625.1. Taxonomy (NCBI): domain Eukaryota; kingdom Viridiplantae; phylum Streptophyta; class Magnoliopsida; order Solanales; family Solanaceae; genus Nicotiana; species Nicotiana glauca. The sequence continues at coordinate 15,411 of MU767805.1, forward strand.
GTGGCTTAGGCCGATGTTGAGGTGTCATATCACCAGTGTGGTGTGTTATAATCGAAATGATCGTTGGAGTCATTAATGAGTGTGAGCATATGTGATTTCAGTTGGTTAGAAAGGTAATGTCGAGGTTTGGCTCCGAAATCTGTTGTGGTATCAGTCAAGAGGGAAATGGATTCATGAATGGTTGATCTGAGAGATGGGTTCGGTATATCGCGTGTTTCAGTTGCCGTGGGCAGTATATGAAGGTGTTGGAATAAGACCTTAGCTAAAATAAAAAGGTTTTTCTATCAGTATATGGTTATTGTGGGCAGTTGCTGTGAATAGAAGCCATCATCTCGAGTGTTCGGGTTGTGTAGTATATCATATGGTCTCACCTGGAGTGGCAAGTTGGGTTATTATAGTTGGTTTGGGTTTATTCTGAGTATAGACATGGGGTTCTGATCTGGTGTACGATTTCGGAAAGTGCAATGTGGTTTATGGTTTAGATGGACTGTGAAATTCCAGCTATATTGTGTTATCGGACCTATGTGAGATAGGGTGACGTGGGATCACCCCGAGTATATGCTTGNATCGTCCTATCCGTTATGGCTTCGTTTCCCCCTTATTGTGTTGCTTCATGTCTCAATGTCAGTATTAGAGTTGATCGGGTGTAATTGAATTGGTTTTGGTTGAAAATAAGGCACATAGCCTCTTAGAAGGAAGCTTGTATTAGAAATGTCAACCTGACAATGCGGTTAGAGGGCTCGGAATTGAATTTCGATGATTAGGTTAGCTCCGGGTGATGATTTAAGGCTTAGGAGCGCAATCGGAAGTAATTTTGGAAGTCCGGTGTATAAATAGGCTTGAATTGGCGAAGTTGGAATTTTGGCGAATTCCGGTTTATAGGTGAGATTTTGATCCGGGAGTCGGAATGGAATTCTGAGAGTTGCAGTAGTTGTGTTAGGTGATTTTGGATATGTCTACAAATTTTCAGGTCATTCGGACATCGTTTGGACAGGTTTTTGATTGAATGTTGGTTTCGGAAGTTTTAAGGAAAATTAGGCTTCAATCCGTGGTAATTTGGTAATTTTTGTGTTAAAAGACATGTTTTTATGATTGGAGCAAGTTCTTATGGTGTTTTAGAGTGGGTTGGTATTTTTGGTTGAGGTCTGCATTTTTATGCCTTCTGGTATTTCCGCTTCTGCGGAAATGGACCGTAGAAGCGAGTCCGCAAAAGCGAACGGTCGAGCGCAGAATCGAGTTTGGCTCGATGGTGAGGTTCTGCAAAAGCGGAACATTGTCTGCAAATGCGGAGTGGCAGGAGTGACATTAGAACCGCAGAAGCGGTTACTGGATTCTTGGTGTTGACCGCAGAAGTGATCATTGGGCCGCATAGGCGCTACCGCAGAAACGGTCTAGGACCGCAGGAGCGGTCATTGGGGATTTAATGAAAAATCTCAGAAGCGGTTATTTTACCGCAAAAGCGGGACCGCATAAGTGGTTAAGGGACCGCAGAAGCGAAAATCGCTGAGGGTTTAATGAAGTCAGTGTATTCGAAATTTCAGAAGAGAAAAAAATCAATTTGGGGTGCGAGCTAAGGCGATTTTTGGGCGATTTTAAAGAGGTTTCGTGAGAGGACCATCAGGTAAGGATATTTGGACTTGGTTTACGTTATTATAGTGTAAAAACATAGAATTAATCACTGAAATTATAGTCAAATTGCAAGAAATTAGGGCTTGGTGCAAAAATTCTAAATTTGGGATTTGAGGGGCCAATTGTGGTCTGATTTGGGAGTTCTTGGTATGTACGGACTCGTGGCGAGACGAGAAATCCGTTAATGTGATTTCATAATTTTTCGAAAAGCGGGACCGGGGCTCGGGTTTTGCTAGCTTCGAGATTTTTGTTATATTTCGATTGTTTTCAATTGGGTGTTGTTCCATTAGCCTATTATGACATATTTGTACTGATTTTGGCTAGTTTCGACGCGCGTGGAGGCCGGTTTGAGGAGCAAAGGCGTCGCGGGCTAGAGTTTTCGCCGAATCGAGGTGGGTAATAATTGTAAATAATGTCCTGAGGGTTTGAAACCCCGGACTTGCACATCATAGTGCTATGTTGAGGTAACTTGCACGCCGGATAATGGGCGTGGAGTAGAGCACCATTGGGGATTATGGCTTGGTCCGTCCCGCTTAATAAAAACACTACTAAATTTCTTGGAGGTGAATTGACATCCTGTTAAAGATATTGATTATCATGATTTGGACTAAATGTCATGTTTTTGGGCTTCGTGCCGAATATTTGGATCCTTCGAGGATTAAAGTCACTGTTTTTGTATTACGGAGCATGTTTTGTCTCGAACGAAGGTTTAAAAATATTATTTTGCAAACTCAGCCATCTTACTAAGATTTGAAAACTTAATTGATATTCTACTGATATTTTTGCTGAGAACTGCTATGTGATTAGTGCCCAAGGGGCTTATGTGCATTAATGACTATGCATGGATCGGGCTGCACGCCGCAGCGAGAGTGATATTTATATTGCGCTTGGGATGTAGGAGCCCCTCCGGAGTCTGAACCCCCCACAGTGAGCGCCGGGCGCCCAAATGGATCGGGCTACGCACCGTAGCGGTCATGCGCATTGCATTGCATTCATACATTGGTTGTTGTTTGTACTACATGGCATGACATTTAACACTCATATATATTATTGGCATGCAAGTATTACTTGCCTTGTTGACCAGACACCCTGGTGTAAATTGCTAAATGAATGCTGTGCCCGAGGGGCTGATTTGTGTGCAGACTTGCACTACTTGATGTTGCTGTCATATGCTTAACTGTTAAAAAGGAAAGAAAGAGATGTTTTCAAAAGAGGTTTTAAACTGAGCCAGATGTTTTATAAAGGATTTTTATGGAACTACTGCTGTCTAATAAGTGTTGTACTGTATTTTATAGCATGAGGGAGTGCTCTTACGTGGTTTCTTTCTTCTCAGCATTATTTACTCTTATTACCGCTGAGTTGGAAGTACTCACTTTACTCCCTGCACCATGTGTGCAGATTCTGGCATTTTGGGAGCTTAGCTGGGCTCGTTGATGTTTCAGAGTTTTACTGGAGTGGTCGAGGTAGCTGCCTAATGTCCGCAGGACCCGACTCCTTCCCTATCTCTTTATTATTTTCTGCAGTTTTGATCATTTGTAGTATGGAGTTTTATTACTCCGTATTGTTAGAGGCTCTAGACTCGTGACCCCCAGGTCTTTGGGATATTATTCGTCATGATTGTTTAATTAATAGTTAAATAATTGATTTTGAGCTTCATGCTCGGGTTGAGAGTGCAAATGGTCGGACTTGCCTAGAAGTTGTGTTGGGCGCCATCACGACCGGGTTTGGGGTCGTGACAAAGACCTAATGTCAACCCGTAAATTTATTATCTCACTATAAATAAAAAATTGGAGACCATAGGGGTTTATTCCCATCACCACTTTATCACAACCACGAACTTTTCTCTGAAGATTAAGTTCCATAATTAAAAAAATGCTCAGTACCCCATTTAAACAATCTTAAAATGCTAACATTAACGTTTTTCACTGCGAAGCAGTGAGTATTGATTATGGGCTATTTCTGATAAAACTACCAAATTTCAGATCAACCCGAAATCGTTAAAATCAGAATCTTCAAAAATTGCGATCAAATTTGAAAAATTACCATTTTAAGCATTATTTAAGAATTTAAAATATGACATACATTCTTATCATATACCAATTCATGTCAAATTAACATGTGTTATCATGTTCCAGATTAGGCATAAATAAAATGCTTGAAAGAATGACTTTTTGTATGTAAATCACATTTTAATCCGCCAAATCTTCAAAAAACTCATCTAAACGATCCTGAATTGTCAAAATACGATGCGATTCACTGTATAACGGTGAGTTCTTCTTAAATGATCGTTTTCGATGATCCTACCGAATTTCAGGTCATTCGGAGCTTGTGAAATTCACGATCGCCAAAACTAGACCAAATTCAAATAAATTATTTTGGCGTATTTAGGATTAAATCCATGTGATTTGCATGCTTACTATATATCATATCAAGTTAAACCATCATGTTTCAGATTTAACACAAATATAGCCGATATATAAGAATAATTTTTCATATTTATAACAAATTCAATTTAATAAACTGCTTGAAAACTCATCTAAACGACCTCAAAATGCCGAAAACAACATGATTCACTACTTAACATTGAGTTTTTCTCACTAGATCGTTTTCGATGAACCTATTAAGTTTGAGGTCAATCGGAGTTCGTCAAATTCATGACCACCAACCTGTAATCAAACTCGAAAAATAACCGTTTAAGCGGTTTCATGAATTAAAATAAATATGATATTGATTTCCATTCTCCTTATAATTATACTATGAGCTCATGGCATATAGTATGTTCTTCGTATTTCTAGGATACACAATATCTCCTTTTGCAATAAATTATCCTTTTATTAAATACAAAAGAATCTGAGATATTATATTTTCTCCCGTTCGGTGAAAACCCCAATATCTCTTCTCATGGGTGGAGTTGGTCTCACTAGTACCCAAAAATAAAACTCTTTTCCTAGTTAGGAACCTCCACCACTAATGTAGATTTATCAAGGATAAAATTCACATGGTACATTAAGCAGATTTTCATGACTCAAATAAATAGACCATTTTGTGGATCCTACTTATTAATCATAATGCTCAATCCATGAATAGACACAATTTCACATGTACAAATTTATTAAGAATTTTTCATGAGTTCAAATAAACAAACCACTTTAGTGGTAACTGTTTATTACTCACAAAATTCTCAATTTACAAGTGAAGATACATGTAGCTCATAAAATTATTTTATGGCAGATTATGGACCACAGCTTAAAAGCCATGCCTATAATATAAAACTCATACAAAATATCGTCATATTTCACTTAATTACAACCTCAAACTAGAGAACAAAATTTTTCTACGCACCAATATGCCAAACGCTCCAATCATTAGTCATCCAGGATATCAAACAAAGGATTTCACTTTCTTACAAAATAATTATATCATTACACAATATCAATTATAACTTGTAAGACCTAGTGAATAAAATCCTACACCTCTATTATTGAATTTAATTCAACAACATATCTATTTACTAATAGCTAATGTGTAAACCCGTTATATCACCAGTTTTTAATAATGGAGACTATGGGGAGTCACCCCACCACTATTAAATTAAAAACGAATTAAAATTATTAAAAAATAATATCTAAAAAATAGAAAAATGTCCAAAACACAGTCCAAACGACCTCAAAACGCCGAAAAACACCATGATTCACTGCAAAAGCAGTGAGTTTTCCTAACCACGTCGTTTTCGATGGACGCACCGAATTTCAGCTTAATCGGAGTCCGTCAAGTTCACTGACCTACGAAAATACCGGCTATTCGATCAAAATCAGGTTTTGCGTTTTTCTAGGGTTTACCCCAAAAAATTCAGATAATCTCAATCAAATATCAATAAAAACATATATCTCATGNGGAGTGGGCTCTGATACCAATTAATAGATTATAATAAGCAGCGGAAGAAATCCCAGTATCAAAATAACATGTAATCTAGACAACTAGCATAAACGGGATTTCACGGGTTACCTCTTGAAGCGTGAACATATCTCTTCTACCACGTGAGCCTTCAGTTCCATAACTTCTCAATGGAATCTCCATCAACCGCACAATCGTGATCCTCGAACGTTCCACGGTCTTCTACTGTGTTACCCAAATAATACCGAAAATAGCAATTTCGTGTGGGCGAAATTTCTAGGAAAACTTGGCTGAAAATTTCAGCCACCATGTGCTCTCTCCTCTAGGTGGAAAACCTTATGTATTTATAGCACAAGTTTTAAGAGTTAAGACCATTTTCCAAAACCTGTTGGGTTTTCTTTTCCACTCGAAAAAGGATTCCTTTATTTCTAATTATTTAGGCATAGTAGGGACCGCATAATTTAATTAACAAGGCTCCAATTATAAATTAATTTCTAATTTTCGAAATTAATATTTAGCATAATTAATTATAAATTATTCCACTAAAAATCCGTAATTGCACTCATTATCCAATTTCGAAATTCATCCATTAAATCTTATTTAACTCCCCATGTTAAGATCCAGATACTAATCAATTAAATTAAATTACTGACGATTTAATTTATTGATTATTTCCTTTAGATTTTCGCTTAACTTATTTCATGTGTCGGATACAAAATCTACCGGCCGGGTTTACACATGAAAACTTATAAGATTTCATAAAGGATGTATCATCAATCTCTAAACCGAAATATTGATTCCATCAACTAACTATTAATTCACCAATGTACATTATTATTATCCAATTTACCAGGCATATTGAACCACGAAAGAATCTCCCCTTTTAATAAATTAAAATAATAATAATATACACAGCTAATAATAATTATATCAAGATTAAGAGTATAAGTACAT
>MU767813.1:7026-98599 GCA_026770625.1 Nicotiana glauca
AAATCATCCCCCGAAACTAGTCGAATCATCGGAAATCCATTCCGAGCCTTCTAACTCATAAGTCAACATTCGATTGACTTTTCCAAACTAACCTTCTCATAAAGAGACTTATTGTCTCATTTCTAACCGAACTCTATCCGAATTACTTCAAATTCTCCAAATACATATAATAAAACATATAGAAGCATAGAACGGGGAAAACAGGGCGGTAACTCCCGTAACGACGGGTCGGGTCGTTACAAGCTAAGAATGGTCGCCCAAAATAATGGGCACTTCCTCATCTGCCTCGTAATCAAGAACAATAAAATCAGCAGGAAGAATAAACTTTCCCACACGAACTAACACATCCTCAACAATTCCTTCGGGCATGACTAGTGACCTATCTTCTAGTTGTAAAGTGATTGTAGTAGGTCTTATCACCCCCAACCCGAGTTGCTTGAACAAAGAGGATGGCATCAAATTTATACTATCCCCTAAATCACACAGGGCTCTACCAACTTCTTGTTTTCCAAGAGACAAAGGAATTGTGAAACTCCCAAGATCCTTCAACTTAGGAGGAGGTTTACTCTGAACTCTAGCACTGCACTCTTCAATAAGTGAAACTGTTTCAAACTCTGCATGTCTTTGTTTGTTTGCCACAATATCTCTGAGATACCTTGCATACTTAGGCACTTCCTGCAAAATTTCCACCAAAGGCAGATTCACACTCACTTGGCTCAAAATATTTAGGAATTTCTTGTACTTAGATTCATCTTTTTGCTTCTGTAGTCTTTGTGGAAACGGAGGTGGTGTCCTAGTCTCAATTACTGGCTTGGGTCATTTATAATCTTTCTCATTCCGCTCAACTGGCTTGGGAGCTAATTCTCCTTCAGGATGATCTGTATTCTTCTTTTTCTTTGGAACTTCTTCTAGTGCTCTTCCATTTCTCAAGGTAACCGCATTGACTTGCGCTTGAGGATTGGGCTCAGTATTACTTGGAAGAGCCCCTGGTGGTCTAGTGTTTTGAGCACTGGCAAGCTATCCCATCTGACGCTCTAAATTTCTCAGTATTGTGGCGAGGGCTTGCTGTTCAGCCATCATTTTTTTCAACATGTCTTCAAGGTGACTTGTAGGACTCACTTGTTGTTCAACCTAAGGTGGTCTATATAGCTGTTGAGGTGCTTGAGGCCTGTATTGATTCTGAGTGCCCTAGTTTCCACCCCAAGAGAAGTTTGGGTGATTCCTCCAGTTGGGATTGTAGGTGTCCCCGTACTGATTTGTTTGGCCTCGATTTGCATTACCCATAAAATATACAGACTCTGAATTTGCTGGTCATAGATTTCTCATGTGACCATCTCCACATACTTCACAAAATATTTAAACCTGTTGTACTGGTTGTACTTGTTGCTTGTTGATACTCAAGTTCATCTGGTTGACTTGATTGGTTAGAGTAGAAATCTGCACTGATAATGCTGAGACGACATCTAACTCAAGAACCCCTGCAGACTTTTGCACTGTGTGTCTGCCCATCTCTCCTTGCCAATCCGGATTTCTCTTGGAGAATTTGTTCAATAATGCATATATCTCATCCAAGCTTTTCTCCAACACTTGACCCCCAGCTGCAGCATCTACCACGATCTTTGTTTCGGAATGTAGCCTATCTATGAAAGTGTAAGCTAACACTTCATTCTTCTGATTGTGATGAGGACAGTCTCTAAGTAGACCCTTGAACCTTTCCCAAGCCAAGTATAAAGATTCTCCCACTTTCTGTTTGAAGGCCACTATCTCACTTCTGATCTTTGCAGTTTTGCCTGAAGGAAAGAACCTTGCCAGAAATTTTCTTGCCAAATCATTCCATGATATAATGGAATTAGATGGTTCTGCCTTTAGCCATCGCTTAGCCTCACCCAACAGAGAGAATGGAAAAAGTGTGAGCCTCACATAATATGGAGTGACCGCATTAGTGATATAAGTATCACTAATCTCCAAGAAGTTCAGAATATGCTATTGTGGATCCTCGTGTGGAAGACCCATAAATTGCCCGTTTGCATGAAGCAGTTGGATCATGCTTTGTTTCAGCTCAAAGTGCCCAGTGATCTTTGGCTTCACTATACTGGAGGTGACATTAGCAATGATGGGCATAGCCACCTCCTTAACAGCCATGGGTTTCTCCTCTGCCATGTCCACAGGAAATTGAACAAGTGGCTAAATATTATTCGTGTCCCTTGCTTCGCTCAACCTCCTGTGAAATGTTCTCTCAGGTTAGGATTAAATCCTTGAAGTCAGTCTTGGCTTCTGACCCTATGCATTTAATCAAAGTTCCTGAGATCTGAGCAATAATCAAGTAACGTTAGACTAGACGAAACAAGCAATTAAAGCAAAAACTAGCAAGTAGCTAATATTCAAGTCCCTGGTAACGGCGCCAAAAACTTGTTGCTCCCAAATGCACACGCAAGTATACGTCGTCGACAAGCAATATAGGATTGTAAGTCCAGATATCGTACCCACAGGAACTTGTGATTAACTATCAACTAAATTAAACCAAATAATTAATCTATTCAAGTGAATCCTAACGTATGAATATTTAGCTAAAATTAATCTAGAGTAACAAACTAAAAGATTAAAGAAAACAAGTTTGCGAATTATAAAGACGAATTCAATGTGAGTGAATATTCTAGAGCTTAGGTTAGCTAACAATACCGTTGAGTTTTCCACTTAAATTATCTAATTAATTTATCTAGTTTATTAATTGACGGGGTTAATATTGCTTGTAGCCTTCTCCCAAAGTACAACTCGCCTATTCAAGATAACCTAACGCCTATATTCCTATGGAATTAGAAGTAACAAGAGCGCATTTATAATTCCCGTATAATAACCAAGCAAGGCGATTAGGTATATTCATATCCTAATCGCAAATCCCCTCCCCCTAAGATTTAAGATCTTTCTCTACTCAATCTTATATGCAATCTATAATTTCCTCTCCCGAGTTCAATCCTAGATTCGTAGATAATATTTAATTGGTGATCAAGCAATCAAATAATTAAGCGCAAGATTGAATAAATAAACCAATATGATAAAATAATAAGAACAATATAAACTTCAAACCACAACGTTCATGTAGCACCCAAAACTCTAGAACTAATAAACTATGAAATAAAGGAAGAGAAGAGAAGAAAAACTAGTTAGAAGCTTCTTCCAATCGTGGTGTGTGTTTCTCCACGTGAATTTTCCTTCAAAATATGTTAGATATCTCTAAAGTGGCGTCCTCCCCTCAGTGGTGTTTTAGGATGTATTTATATGACCTAGGGTTGATGAATGGTGGAATTCTTCAATCAAACTTTGGATGGGAGAGCTGGAATCCGCGTCTGCCTTCGTGTCTAGACGCAGAATTTGACGCGGATCCGCGTTTGCCTTTGCATCTAGACGCGGACTTTGACGCGGATCTAGCTTTTGAGATTCTTCCATTTTGCGAAGCGCTCTGTGTCTTTGCTTCGCTTCGTTGTTTTGTGCCTTATATTTTCTCTTTTTTCATGTTCGACTTCGTGCCATGCACGAGAATAGACGAGCTCCCACTCCTTTAATTTCTTCTTTTTGTGTCAAATTGTCTTCTTTTGATCATTTATCATCCAAAATCGTTCCTACACATAAGAAACACATAATGATTATATTTCACTTCGAAAATCATGTAATCTCCCGCGACACACACAAGAATTCATATACAAATATACTAAAAAATATACACTTTTCATCATTTATCACTTAGGTGTATCTGTTTAATATCACCAAGAATACAATATTAAGCAATTTTCTAAATTATAAAGACTGAGATTTATATTTCTAACTAATTAACTAGTACTAGAAAACGGTAAAATTATAAACTAACGAGACAAAGGGTTGGAGACTAAATTAAGGAGGTCTAAAGTTATGATTTTTCCAATTGTCGGAATCCTTCTAGCTATGTTCCCTACAATTTCGCCAATGTATTCTTTACTGATCGCGAGCACTTTAGGTGCCGTAATTTTCTCTTGAGCAACTACAACAATTTACTAGGCATAATCTCTCGAACTACGCTAGTTGGCTTTATCTAACCGCTTATTATGACCACATCAAGGCTTTGTTATTTCTAAACCTACCTATAAACCCAATATTGATTTCTCACATACGTTAGGAGTGACGTTGTTCAAAACCACCTAAATATGTATCCTTTGTCAAGCAACACATAATAAATAGGCACAGTCAATTGATGGTAATTCAATCAACAACAATAAATATGTAGTTGAACAAGTAGAGAAATCCGACGACTCAATTATATAAAAACATAGCAAGAATTTATCCTACAAAAGGTTCCATCAAAACCCTAGATAACAAATTAGCTATGCCTAGTAGTATGTAAAACAACAATACTAAAAATCATAACCAACAATGATAAATAGGAAGAGGAAGAAAAAACTTGTTGAAGAATTCCTCTCCTTGCTCCTATTGTGTCTCTGCCTCCATAGGTCGAATATGTGTCAAAAATATGTCCAACTCCTCAAAAACACCATTTTCCCATGTATATATACCAAGTAGGGTCGGGCCGAAACAATTATAACTTCTCCTACACAAAAAAGGACAATATTTCACGTCTAGACTACCGTGATCGCGGTCAACCGCGGTAGAACTGAGGTATATGGCAGGTATACTGCCTCAACCCGCCTCAGGTCCGCGGTCGCGGTTTCGACCGCGCTTTTTACCCTGTTACGTTTGGAATTTCGAAAAATATAAAGCTTGAAAGTTGTATCCCTTAGACTCATCGTTCTAACCATATATTCTGGAACCTAAATGGAGTTATGAGAAAAAAGTTATGTGCGTTTTACTATACAGTGCGCAATATGCCTACTCGATTCTTCGTTTTGTTGTTCTATCATCCATTGATCCTCGAATATGATCCCGGATTAATTTCTTGGGCTTTTACTCAAACTTCAAAGCTCTAAATCACTTGAATTCATTCCATAACATCTATATAGCACCGAATCACTCCTACAAGGCATAAAATACATCGTTAGTGCAAAACACTAGCGATTAAAGCGCAAACTCAACTAAAGTGCAGTAAATTAGAGTGTAATAATCGATTAAAATACGTAATTATAACATGTCATTAATACACACCTAGAAAAATTAGCTCTTGCATTAATAAGCACATCACGAAAATTGAAACACTATTTTCAATGTCATCGTATTTACGTTCTAACAACATATCCCTCCGAAACATATTTCATAAACTCGAACTATCGGGACGATTGGCCAAATGGGCCATCGAACTTGGGGGTTATAATATCGAGTATCAACCCCGAATGACCATCAAGTCACAGATTCTGGCAGACTTCGTGGCCGACTTCTTGCCCTCCCTCGTGCCCAGGTAAAAAAGGAACGTTTACTAAAATCAAGCACGTCTTTCGGGCTATGGACCCTTTTCACTGACGGCGCCACAAACTTGAGAGGATCCGAACTCGGTATAGTCCTAAACCCACCTACGGGCGGTGTGATTAGGCAATCAATAAAAACTGCAAAATTGACTAACAACGAAGCCGAGTATGAGGCTATGATTGCAGGTCTGGAATTAGCCGAAAGCCTGGGAGTTGAGACAATCGAAGCAAAATGTGATTCACTCCTAGTAGTAAACCAGGTGAATGGGAGCTACGAGGTCCAAGAAGACAGGATGCAAAGGTATTTGGACAACATCCAAGTCACATTACGCAGTTTCAAAGAATGGACCTTGGTCCACCTACCTCGAGACCATAATAGCGAGGTCGATGCCCTCGCAAACCTGGGATCATCTTTTGAAGAAGATGACTTACTCCCCGGGGGCTGTTATTCAGCTATCTAAATCAGTGGTCGATGAAGGTCATGCCGAGATTAATTCCACTAGCCTAACATGGGACTGGAGAAATAAATATATTGACTTTCTGAAAGACGGAAAATTTCCCGCAGATCCAAAGGAATCGAGGGCCCTACGAACCATAGCAGCCCGGTTCTCACTCGATGAAAACAAGACTCTATATAGAAGAACTTTTGATGGCCCCCTAGCAGTATGTCTGGGGCCAGGGGACACAGATTATGTACTCTAAGAAATTCATGAGGGTACTTGCGGAAACCACTCCGGCGCTGATTCTTTAGTCCGAAAGGTGATCAGGGCAGGCTACTACTGGGACAACATGGAAAAAGACACTAAGGAATTCGTCCGAAAGTGCAATGAATTCTAGAGATTTGCCCTTATGATTCACCATCCCGGCGAACAACTACATTCGGTCTTATTGCCATGGCCGCTTATGAAATGGGGAATGGACATCATTGGGCCTCTACCAACGGCACCAGGTAAATCTAAATTCATTTTATTTATGATTGACTATTTCTCAAAATGGATAGAAGTGCAAGCCTTCGAGAAGATAAGAGAAAAAGAAGTCATTAACTTTATTTGGGACCATATTGTGTGCCGATTCGGGATTCCTTCCGAGATAACATGCGATAATGGGAGGCAGTTCATCGGAAGTAAAGTAACACAGTTCTTTGAGGATCACAAAAGTAAAAGAATCCTTTCAATGCCTTACCACCCATTTTTAAACGGCCAGGCCCAGTCCAAAAATAAAACCATAATCCAAAACTTAAAAAAGAAGCTGGAAAGCGCCAATGGAAAGTGGAGAGAAATATTGCCTGAAGTGCATACCGAACAACTTCGAAATCAAGCATAGGGGAAACACATTTCTCTCTAGTGTATGGAGTTGAGGCTTTGATACCAGTGGAGGTCGGGGATCCAACCACCAGATTCCCACACATCACTGAGATCTCGAATAACGAGGCTATGACTACGGCCTTCGAACTACTAGATGAAAAGCGAGAAGCCTCGCTGGTCTGGAAGGCCGCCCAAAAACAAAGGATCAAAAGGTATTATAACAGGAGAACAAACCTCCTACATTTTGGAGTCAGGTACTTGGTCCTAAGGAAAGTCACCCTTAACACCCGAAACCCTAATGAAGGAAAGCTAGTCCAAAATTGGGAAGGACTGTACTGCGTCCTTGGAGTAATCGGCAAAGGGTCTTACAAGCTCGGTACCATGGAAGGTGAACAACTTCCAAGAAACTGGAACATATCAATGCTAAAATGATATTACTTCCAGGGTGGTCGATTGAAAATTCTGAAACACCCTCGAGCATGCGTTGCACTCTTTTCCTTCAACTGAATTTTGTCCCTAGAAGGGTTTTGCCGGCAAGCTTTTTAACGAGGCAACGTCTATATGCTACCTAAGAAGACTCAGCAAGTATTCAAGGTTTCTTTTGCAATCAACCTCGAATACTGGGGGGCATCCTCCAGGAAGGTCACCTACTCGGAAAAGCCAAGATACCTCAAATGGGACCTCGATAGGAAAATAATGTACTGGCCAAACGATCGAACAAACCGTGTTCGTATAGAGAAACTAAGCCCTTAACAGAAAAAGCATGTATACTTGTACCAAGTAATAATACTTTTCTTCAATGCATCTCATCCTTCAAAAGAAACTCGGCATTCTTGCTAAAACGACTCCTCTGTCAAAGACGTTCCGAATACTCGAGGACTGGCATAAAAAATTCAACACTCGAACAACCTCCGATTCGGAACTCCAAACTCATAAGCCCTCAACGAGGAAACATCAAAATAACATAATGTCTCTAAAGCCAAAAGTGTCTCAAGCACTCGGGGACTGGCGTCAAAATCTCAAAAATCGCACGGCCTCTGGGTCGGAATCTCCAAAATCATAAGCCCTCAATGATGCAGTACCAAGTTTACAACTAATGGGTCCTGAACTAAGATACCCTCGATGACTCGAGGACTATCACCAATCATCACTCATTAAAACCCCGAGACCATAAGACCCCAAGCGGGTAGACTCGGTCTCGTAAGACTTACATAAGGCAACAATAATATTTTTAAGACCTCTAGCAAGGCATGAACCGTACTTGTGCCAAGTGACAATATCTGTAAGACCTCGAGCAAGGCATGAACCATACTTGTACCAAGTATCTAAAGCTGTAAGACCTCAAAGGCATGAAAAAATTGTAAGACCTCCATAAAGGCATAAACCTGATCTCAAAGTTAAGGCTATATATCAAACTTGTAAGAACCCTCAAAGGCATAACCTCGATATAGATGTCGAGACTACTTCAGTCGGGATTAAAAATGGCTCCGCCCAAGCACAAATGACTACGGTCACAAGGCTGTACTAGCCAAACTAACGCAACTCGGGGATGCCTAACCGTCGCTACAAAATCATAGGCCTTTAATTACTTCGAATCTACTTCAAAAAGAATCGGTTAAACAGGCTACCCTCGACATAGGCAAAAGAGCTTAGACCATGTTAGCTCCAAATTACGGGCTTCGAGATACTCAACCTCTGAGCCAAACTTCCCGAGGTGCTCGATCATCGCCACATAACAACTTATAATCGAGGTTATTATCGAACCATCAAAGAGTTTGGCAAATATTATTTCAAAAAAGTCCTCAACGAGGGAAAAATAAAGCCTATAAAAGGTTGCATTGACCTAACGTGTAAGAACCTCTATTGCCATCCCACATAAAAAGTCGTAGGACCTAAGGCGTAAGAGCCATTATAGTCGGCCCACACAAATCTAAAAATTTGATGGTTAAATGAGCTCGAGTCAAAATCCGGCTTGGAGACTGACCCCAAAACAGTTAACTAAATATGCTTAAGAGCCAAGGCGTAAGAGCCAAGGCGTAAGAGCCATTGTCGCCAGCCAACATAAAAGGTCACATCGACCCAACGCGTAAGTGTCTAAGGTCCAGCTTGAAATTTTAAAACATGAGGATCAAATGAGCTCGAGTCGAAACTCGGCTTGGAGAATGAACCCAAAACAGTCAACTAAAAATGCCTAAGAGCTAAGGCATAAGAGCCATTATCTCCTGCCCACATAAAAGGTCGCATCGACCCAACACGTAAGAGCCTAAGGGCCAACTTGAAATTTTCAAATTTGAGGGTCAAATGAGCTCGAGTCAAAACCCGGCTCGGAGACTGAACCCAAAATATTTAAATAAAAATTCCTAAGAGCTAAGGCGTAAGAGCCATTATTTCCAGCCCACATAAAAGGTCGCATCGACCCAACGCGTAAGAGCCAAAGGGCCAATTTGTAATTTTAAAACTTGTGGGTCAAATGAGCTTGAGTCGAAACCCAGCTCACAGACTGAAAATAGTTAAATAAAAATGCCTAAGAGAAAAAGCATAAGAGCTCAAATGCCAGCTTATACTAAAAAGGTGTACCGACCTAATACGTACGAATCACTATCACCGGCGCTAAGATCAAAGGTCGTCCCGACCGGATGCATGAAAGATAGGTCTGACCCGAGAAAATCTTGGGGACTGACCTTCAACTATTACGGGTCACCTGACAATAGCAAAAACCCGAGGGTCTAACCTATGATCCGAGATCTCGGATCGACTGTCAAAAAAACATCACATATTATTCCCGAAAAACAAAAGGGAAAAGACAGGATAGGAAACAAAAGACCATTTTTATGGTTCACATGGGCATGTTTTTAAGTCTTGAAAAAACCTTTACAAAGAAGGAACCAAATAGAACCCAAATCTATCATCAAACATATCTTCGATGGCTCCACTGGAGGTTGCACCCCAATGACTCCGACTACAACTCCGGGTCTTTCAACGGCTTCTTCATCTCCTGAGTCACTGCCCGGCGCACCTCCGAAAGCAGACAAGGCATCATCCTTCTTTTCTAGGGTTTTCACCCTCTCGAGCTCGGTAGACAAGTCGATACCTCCCGCATGTGTATCTCCAATGGTCTGCCTATGAGATCCCAACCGAGCATGCTCCACAGCTCGAGTCAATTTTAGCTCGACCTTCTCAGGCGCCCTTCCGGCTTGAGCGGAATGGCATACTCTCTATGCAAAGATATAAGAGCCTCAACTTCAGTTTTGATCCCGAATAATACAGCTACTAACTCAAAATGTAGACCTCTATACTTGTCACTATCCGCCCTCGCAACACTAAGCTGACGCCCAACTAAGGCCACCTTTTCCTGGAGGGCATCCCTATCAGAAGTTATCTCTCTCATGTCATTTGAGTTCGGAGACTTCAGAGTCTTTGGTCTAGAGCTCCTCTCTAAGAAAGGCACTTTCCTTCTCAAATTGCACGAATCAGATATAAGATGTTAAAACACTGGGATCTGGTAAAGATACAGATAATAGCAAACGGGAACTAGGTACTCTGTTCAGCAAGATGAGCCTTCTCGCGCTCATGATGAGTCACCTCAGCCTGAAACTGGGTGAAAGCCTGACTGTAAAGCACCTTGGACTGAAGCCATGAAAAAGATAAGTTAGAAAGACAAAAGGTCATAACGACAGAGGCCAGAACGACAGACAGGATTTGCAAAAAGTACCTGCTCACAAAGCCTGCTCATCTCACCGAAGACGAGTTAAATATCAATCTCGGGGATTCCCTCGGGAACGGCTGGAAGCCTTTCGAGCATATCTCTGCCTTTGACAGGCACCCTTGCGTCGGAAGATTCTTCATGCGAATATCTTGCACTCCCTTAAGGGGTAGGGCCGTTCTCTAAGGGGAATCACTCTCGACGACGGCACCAGAAGGGTCAATTAGAACCATCTCTTATCAATTCAGGGCTCCAGAACTAGGCTCCTCCGAACTACCTACCGAAGGCGTCCCAACCCGAGGGAAATTTTGGCCGTCAGCCGGCTCGGGGACATCACCCGATACTCCCTCAGTGGCCTCTCCATTTTGATGTTGGACCATGACGACATCATACTCCAACTCGGAAGCCACCGTCTCTACGGCCCGAGGATCGGCCAGGATTACCCCTCCCTCGGGCGCTGTTGAGAACTTATTTCGCCCCTCACCTTCAACTCGAGGACTTCCTACTGTTTTTGGAGTTAGGGCTACCGGGTCAGCCTTAGTTTCTTCCGCCTTAATCTTCTTGGATTTCGAAGGTTCATTCAATGGAACCCTTTGTCTTTTCTTCCCTTCATCGGGTACCAAAGCACCCTTCTCACCAAGCGATGCTCCCTTCATCAAGGGGGACCTCCCCCAGACCTACACAAATGCAAAATGTAAGCACAGGAAATGAAAGCACTGTCAGTAGTGATTTAGGTTTGAAAATACAACTACAACAGGGGTGAAGGCTCACCATGGTCCTTAGCTTCCCACCGAGCTTGAGATAAATCACGCCACACTCGCTCAACATATGGGCAAATCGAGTCCAGCCAGCCAACCCAACCAGTGAGGTCCGTGACCACTCCAGGATAAATTACTGCAGCTGCATTAGCAGGATAAAGTAAGTGCCTGGAAGAATGTAGTAAAAAAGAAGCAAGGGAATGCTAGATAACGTATCTACTTACGTTCCATATTCCACCTCTCGAGGAATGACATCCTTTCCACCGGGATCAGTTTTGAAGTCCTTACTCGGGCGAAGCGTCTTATCCACCCCCCATTCCTAAATTCCTCGGTACATTCAAAGAGGGCCCTCGGATCTCGGTAGCAGAGCTTAATAAGACCCCCACGGAAGAGGCGAGGGTTGTACATCCTGATCAGGTGATCGAGGGTGAAGGGAATATCCTCAATCATGTTCATATAGTATCTGATCATGTAGACAACACACCAGAACAAAGGATGAATTTGACCGAGGGTCACTTGATATTGTTGGCATAAGTCGAGAATCACCGGATCAATTGTGGGCGAGGATGGCCCCACCGGCCGTAGGGTAAACGGGTAAGTATACATACTGAGAAATTGGCTTTATAAGTCATTATATCCTCCTCCCAAGTAGGGATCTCCACAAGCATCGTGTCCTCCAGCGGCAATAAGTTCTCACTCTTCCGACGTCTATTATCGAGCTAATATACTGAGACACAGGCTCACGATGCCCTGGCTTCGTCTCTCGACCTTGAAATCGGAAGCCATTGCAAAAAATCTTGGAACGCATTCCTCAGCATGAAGAGGCATTGCCGCTTTGCCTTGAGATAGAAGTGAGGAGGGTGAGGTCACATTCTCCTGAGAAGTAGAGGCAGAAGTTTTTGCCATTTCTAAAAGATTCAGGAAAAGAAAGGGAAATTACGTTTCTCAGAAAGAACAAAAGTAAAGGAAGAAAGAACCTTTTTGAGGGCTTGGTAATGCAACGAGTTGTAAAGAAAGCGAAGAAGAGTATTTATAGAGGTCCCGCATGCGCGTTGAAGGAGGCAAAAGGATAGCTAACTGCCATAATCAATGCGAAGGTTTTCAAGGGCTGCGTGTGCATCGTATTTTGGAACCATATGACTGCCGTCGTTACGAAAGCACCAGAGGTTAAAAAGTTAAAGGTCATTTCTTATCACTTTCACTTTAAGAAACGTGGAGACTATCTGTGCACGGTAAAATCAGAGGGTCTAATTTTCCATCATTATGATGCTCCGTAAACATATTTCATAAGGTGCGAGACTGGGGTCGAAGTTTAGCCTCGAGGGTTGTCGACACTCGACCTCGGAGCGATGCAGACCAATGACTATATTGGAAAAGGGGGGAGTTCCAAAGGCGTGCAGCTAGAGCCGACAAAGTCTGTCAAGCTAGGCCTAAACCCTAATCAGGGCGTCAACTAGCTGTCCCATATCCATTTCTTTGTAATTAATATATTTTGTACTATGTTAGGATTACCCTAATATATAAAGGGGATTCTCGCCATTTTGTAGGGTTCTGTGGCTCCATACTAAATATACAAGAACCTTCTCTCTGCTCTCTAACACACTCTCTTGATATTATTGCTTTCATTCATTATCTTCATTATTGTTCTTCATTTATTGCTTATTATTGGCCATAAAGAGCGATCATTGATTTTTTAATTACTTTTAGTTGTTCATCAATTGCCTTTGATAGCTCCCAACCGAGCATCCGAATCGACCTCGAGGCCCTCGAATCAACAAGCTCGAGGCCCTGATTGCTAACCTTTCGGTTTGGTTATCACATTGTTCTAAACTCTTATATCGTTTCTAAGTCTTTCACATAGCATCAACTGTCTAACAACTAGTATAAAGATAGATCACGTATTTTTAGAATCCCATAATCAAATTCAATTGTTATTACCATTTTCACGGTAATCAGGTATCCAACGACAACTTTAAATCTCTTATTACAATTAAATATTTATCCGTGTATACTTCATCTTCCCATTCCCAATAGCTAATACCAAAAAAATTAATTTTCATATGAGTGAAAAAATCAGTACAATTAACAAGCGAAAACTATATCAACTTTATATATAAAGTGACATACATTTGGCCTATGACATTTATAAAATCTCCTTCCCGGATTAGAAAGAGTGCCAGAAGTACAGTGGTTGGTAACACAACGGTACCTTCTCTGTGATGAGCAAATATTTTACGACATTTGACAATCTAATCGCACTCAACTTACGAAGCAAACCAGAGAGAAGATGAGAGAAAAAAGAAATTTATTGAGCTATCAATTGATTTTGAGGAACCCACTTGATGATCAATGGATTTTTCCTCCTTTGGTAGAGCACACATGGAGGAGATCTAAGAAGTACAGTGAATACAAGGTATGCCATGGCCCCTGGGTTTATTTGGTGTATGGGTTGATTTGTCGATATTTTTTTTTAAAAAATGGATCATTCATTTTTTTTGATGGTTTTCCGTTTAATGAAGGTTATTTTAATAAATCTGAGTAATGGTAAGGGTAGATGTGGCCCTATAGTATAATGAATGGTATATGTGAACAATATTTCAAAACAGAGGAATATTTTTGGACCTTTTCCCCTTTTCAAAGTGTATTCTACCCATAATAAAGGTGTATTCCACCCAAACCCAAAGTCTTGAAAAATACAATTTATCCCAAACTGTAAATATTTATATTTTGCCAAAAATGGAAAGAAATCAAATTAATTCCCTCCGAAACGCCCCTTTCCCTAACATCCTGCGTGCCCTAGCAGCACTGCCGAGCAAATTTTCCCATCGACTGAGCTAAGATTTTACTTTATAGCTGGCAAATCTCTGCGCCCCAACCTTCCTCCATCCCCATTGTTGTATTATCTCACCTTCATCATTGCATTTCCTCATTTTTGCATCTGAAGGGAAAGATTTAAATTTTTGATTGAAGAGGTCGTTTTATGAGTACATTATGTTGGCAATTCATTGTAAGACATATATTTTTCGACTTGTTCAGCAAGTAAGTGGTGAAAAGCTCTCTATCATTGCGTCTGCCATTTTCAAAAAAATGATTCTGCTCTAACTGGTCATCGACCATTTCTGGTTTATTAGATTTATTCTATCTGCCAAATATGGGAGGTAATATTATAGTAGGTGGTGATTATATGGGTGAGTAGGTGGAGACTATAAAATGCTGAAAATAGTAGTCTAAAATCTAAATCTACGTAGACATTAACTATTGTTGTGTCTCGTAGTGATCCTGTACCAACTTGGTTGAGAGCGTAAACAAATGCGGCTAATTAAGAGGTAAACACGGTTGTAACGATCCCACTGGTTGTTTGAGCTTTAAGGTTCCGTTCAGTGGTTCGAGGTCTTGAGTAACTTCCTCTTGTGTATTATGTCTTGCGAGCATGGCTGGATTTGAATTTCAGATGTTTCGGGACAAATTTTGTGAATGAGTCTCACTAGAAGCTTAAGTTGAAAATGTTGATTAAGTTTTGACTTTTGTAAAAATGACCAAGGAACAGTGTTTTGATGGCTCCGGCAGGTTTGTATTGTGATTTTTGACTTGGATGTATGCCCGGAATCCATTTCGGAGGTCCATAGGTTAGGTTGATTTAAGCTTTTTTGCCGAAAGTTGGAAATTTAAAGGATTAGAATTTTGATATGTTTTGACCGTAGGTTGACTTCATAGCTATCATATTTGGATTTCTATATCGGGACTTGAAATAAGTCCGTTTGTCATTTGAAACTTGTTTAAAAATTTTGGCGTCATTCCAAGTTGATTTGATAGGAATTACACGCGCGGTTGTATTTTTTGAAGTTCTTGAGTTTCATGTTGAATTCATGTGTTTTGAGGTCTGATTCGTAATTTTAGATATTATTTTAATTATTTGATCGCACGACCGAGTTCGTGTTATATTTTTAGACTTGTGTTGATGTCTGGTTTGGAGCATCGAGGGCTCAGATGAGTTTGAGATGTATTTCGGAGAGTTCATTAGAGGTTCAGATTTTTGCTGGTTCTCAGATCTCGCAATAGAGAGAAATAGGTCGCATTTGCGAACCTCAGGTCGCAATTGCGACATCTGCGACAAGACAAAATGTCGCGACCCAAAATCGGGGAGCGCGATCAGCTCTCAATCGATTGAATCTGGTCAAGCAAGCCTGATGAATACTTTCTACCCAAACTCACCCGTGATTTAAGAGAATACATGACTTTGTTAATTAACAAATAAGGAGATCATATAGTCAATACCGAATTCATTATCATTAGTTACTTCATTTCATATGTCTCAAAATACACACAAACTTTCATGGCTCAAAGTGGAACAAATGATTCAATCACAACACAACTTGTTTAATAACCCCATCACCCATATACAACCCACACTATGTCTACGGAGCCTCTAAAAGATACCAAAAGAGTACAATGATAGTGCTGGTAACAAGGCTCCGACTATACCTTAAATGATGATGATACATACGAAACAAAAGATGTACAACCCCAGAATGAGATGGGGTTCACCAAGTCAGCTGGGAAGAATGAACATTGCTATCACTGGTCAGTATCCTCTAGTGTGGAATCACCTGCATCCATTAAAGATGCAGCGCCCCCGGTAAAAGGGCGTTAGCATATGTCAAATAGTACTACTATGAAAACCAAACACCAAATCATTAACTTGAAAATACAACATGAATATGATGAATTAGGGTAAGAATAGAATAACATAGATTGCCGTTAAAGCCAAGGTAAATCTACCAAGAGCTGTCAATAACATTTATGAATTTTGAGGCGAGATCCTCTATATCCATCTTTATACAAAGTGGCTCCGCTGCCTCACCCCAATGTATGCGGGTAGAGGTGCAAGCACAATACCACAACTCTTCTCAAGCCGCCATACCGCCTCACCCCAATGTATGCGGGTGGAGATGCAACCATAGTACCAAAAACGTACACAAGCGGCCCCGCCGCCTCACCCCAATATGTGCGGGTGGAGGTGTAACAACAATACCAATACCTATACAAAGTAAACCTTACCCCCAATATATATAGGCGGGTGATGGTGCAACAACAATACCAAAATCCTACACAAAGCGGCCCTACCGCCTTACCCCACTATGTGCGGGAGGAGGTGTAATCCCAATAACAATCTTACACAAGTTGGCATAATAACATTCATATGAAATAAGAGTTGGAGTTATAACATGTAGATACACAATTCCCAGTTTGGAACACATCATCAATTAATAGTACAACATAACAAGAGCATTTTGAGACATGAATTGAATATATATCTTTGTCACAAAGCTTATTCGGAGTAATCAATTTATAATAAACATATTGGAACTTACAAGGGTAATGTGTGATTCAATTCATAAAGAAGATTTTAGACAACATACCTCACTTGAGATTCCTTACACTCTAAAATATTCTGTAAATCTTTGCAACTTCCATCTATTTTAGAAATGTAACAAATTAAAGCACAATTAAGAAGAGGATCATGGTTCTAGACCAACAATCTTCTTATACCCTTTGATAACACATGCATGTAAGATGAACAACTCCCATGCTCAAAAATTATCTTACTAATCACCCATTTCTAGTTAAGATTCTAAATTGAAGAATTGGGGAAAGAAATTCTCACCGCTTTGAAGCCCTAGCAACCCTTTGATGAAATTTAAAGGGTTGATTCAAGGTAGAGTAGTGAAATCCTTATCCCTCCCTTTCCTCTCTCTAGAATAGTCCTCCCCTCTGTATAAAACATCAGGTAATCTCCCAAAAAATGAACCCTTAGGCTATATAAATGAAATGGGGGACAACTTATAAAAATCCAAAATTGAAGTTTCGGAACAAGATCTGCGGTCGCATATTTTTGCGAACCGCAATGGGTCGCGTTATGGCCCCTCGGGACTGGGCAAAACTGATAGGTATGTGGTCGTTATGCGGCCTACAGACTTATTCTGCGTTCGTACAATGCACCACAGACATGTTCTTTGGTCGCATACTTGGCCGCAAAAGGGCATCCAAACTTGCCCAATTTCTGTCTTACTCTGCGCCCATTATGCTGCCCGTAGAGTGGTTCTGCGGTCGCATAGTGGACCACATAAATGCCTTCTTCTACCAAAAATTTTTCTTTACTCTCCAGCACACCATTCAACCCAAAAAATTCCGTACCGTGGCGAGGTTTACCTCGGAGCCATGAAATCCCCGATTTTAGGTTGAAATTTTATGGGGCCATACACAAAAAACTGAAGGACATGATTGTTTGTCTCATTTTTATATTTTTGAACACTCGACTAGGCAGGCGGCGATTTCGAAGAGAAGTTTTCGTCTACGAATTTTGGGTAAGTGATTCTAATCTATTTCTAATCATATTCCATCAATATATCTTGGATTTTAACATCAAAATCATGTGAATCAAAGTAAAAATTTGTGAAATTTTGTCAAGTTTTTGAAAAACAAGAACTTGAGTTTTGAGATTCAATATGGACTTGGATTTTGAAACTAATTACATATATAAACTTGTGGGGTCATGGATAGTCAGAATCTACCATTGGATCCGTGTTTTGACTGAGCGGGTCCCTAGTTGTCTTTTGTTATTTTTGAGCAATTGTGTAAGATCGTATCTTTAATTATCAGAATTAATTTTCTCGCATTATTTGATGTTATTAAGTCTATTTTGGTTAGATTTGTGCCGAGTGGAGGTGAATTGTAAAGGAAAAGCTAATTTTGAGAATTTATTGAGGGCTTTTAAGGTACGTATCTTGCCTAACATTATGTGGGGGAACTGCCCCATAGGGTTTGATATGTTTGGACTATTGAACTACGTGAAAGACGTGTCACGAGGTGACGATTATGTGCGAGACGTATATATGGAAATTTGACCAGCTTAGACTCTTAGGTTCTTATGTACATTAGAATGAAGTTGCCTTATCATGTAAAATTCTCCATGGCTAAATTTACACTTACGTGTTTATTAGATGTTGATTGATTCATGTTCTACCAATGTTGCCAAATATACTCTTATACGCATTATTGAAGATGTTGCCTCTTTTATTGCCATTTTATCTCTTCTTAATTGCTTAAACTTAATTGAAATTATTGTTATTCCTTCCATTGTTGACTTATCCTTATTTGAATTTATTATTACATGTTATCTCTCTTATCGTTGAGCTGTGCTTATTTGAAATTATTGTTATATGTTATATCTCCTATTATTGAGTTACTCTTATTGGATATCGTTGTTATATATTTTCTCTTCCATTTTTGTGTTATTATAGTTGAAACTACTATTACTTGTTATGTCTTTCATTGTGAGATCGTTCTTCCGTTTCTTTGTGTTTTGTAATTTTTGTGTTGGTTTACTTGACGTACTCTCGTGTTATTATTTTTATTATTATTGTAATCAGTATTGTTGAGATGAGGGCTATGTGTGGTTGTGGTGGAGTTATTTTGAGGAAGAATTGTGGCATATGGGCACATGTGGTGCGAGTTGTTATCTTGTGTTGTTATGTTTTGGTACACATGATATTGTTGAGAGGATTGTCTGGGTGTTCGTATGTGAGTTGTACTTGCTATTGTTATTATTGATATTTGCACAAGTGATATTATTAATATTTGCACAAGTCTTTAAGAGTTAACATTCGGGGACAAATGTTCCTAAGGGAGGAAGGATGTGACACCCCGTACTTTCAAGTTAGAATACATCTTAAGTGAATCAATATAAGATGGAGAGTT
The DNA here is from genome assembly GCA_026770625.1 of Nicotiana glauca. Lineage (NCBI taxonomy): Eukaryota > Viridiplantae > Streptophyta > Magnoliopsida > Solanales > Solanaceae > Nicotiana > Nicotiana glauca. The sequence goes on from MU767813.1 coordinate 25,934, forward strand.
TAAGGAGCTTTACAAAGATAATGATGAGTTAAAACAGGTATTAAGGATATTGTTAGGTTAAAGAAAGAAGTATATAAGGGGTGATATGGGGTATACAGGTTCCAATCGGAGCTTGGCGCTCGTCCTGATGTAGTTGTATTGTTATATAATGTCTTGTTATTGATATTTATTCTTGATGGATTGCTCTGGTTGTTGTTGGTATTTGGTATTGGAGGAGACCCTTGTTACGAGGGAGATGCTGACACAAGATTAACGTAAACAAGCTATTAGATTAAGTTATAGACTTAGCATTTACTTAGCACTTACTATGAATCTCCTTATTCTATTATAAATTAAGTTGAGTTGTTTGAAGAGTTCCTTGGAAGGTATTAAAGACTTAACGAGGTTAAGGCATGTTAAATTACTTTCTTTCTTTCTTTTGGCATGATTCCGAGCGAACATAACATAAACGAAAGCCCTTTTAATAAGGTTCTATTTTTAGTAGCTAGAAAAGGTGTAAGTTCTTCATTCCAATGAAAATTATATGATCGTGTCTATATTCTGATTCCTGGAATCCCATATAAGGCATATGTTGATGGAATTTTCTGCTTCTTATGACATCATATATTGACGAGCTAACTCACATAACGTATTCGAAGGTTTACCGGCCTTACGTCACCGCAATAAGTTTATGATGTCTTTTTATGGCTCTTGCACATCGCACGCGCATGTGTCTATGTGTTTGTATATATATATATATATATACACACACATACACACATACACACGCGATATTATGAGTCCGTGTGTGACTCTGAATATGTTATATACGTATATATATGTTACGTCACCGCTATAGACGCAACCCTAATCATGTGGATAATATAATAATGATGATGATTCCCACAGAGGCTTGGCGATACATATATATAGTGCAATTTCTTCATACCAATGAAAATTATATGATCGTGTCTATATTCTGATTCCTGGAATCCTATATAAGGCATATGTTGATGGAATTTTCTGCTTCTTATGACATCATATATTGACGAGCTAACTCACATAACATATTCGAAGGTTTACCGGCCTTACGTCACCCCAATAAGTTTATGTTATCTTTTATGGCTCTTGCACATCGCGCGCACATGTGTCTATGTGTCTGTGTGTACATATATATATATATATGTATATATATATGTATATATATATACACACACACACATACACACACACATATACATGCGATATTATGAGTTCGTGTGTGACTCCGATTATGTTATATACGTATATATATGTTACGTCACCGCTATAGACGCAACCCTAATCATTTGGATAATATAATAATGATGATGATTCCCACAGAGGCTTGGCGATATATATATATATATATATATATATATAAAATATTATGAATCCATGTGTATGAAGAGTTTCTTGGAAGGTATTAAAGACTTAACGGGGTTAAGGCATGTTAAATCACTTTCTTTCTTTCTTTTGGCATGATTCCGAGCGAACATAACATAAACGAAAGCCCTTTTAATAAGGTTCTATTTTTAGTAGCTAGAAAGGTGCAAGTTCTTCATTCCAATGAAAATTATATGATCGTGTCTATATTCTGATTCCTGGAATCCCATATAAGGCATATGTTGATGGAATTTTCTGCTTCTTATGACATCATATATTGACGAGCTAACTCACATAACGTATTCGGAGGTTTACCAACCTTGCATCACCGCAATAAGTTTATGATGTCTTTTTATGGCTCTTGCACATCGCGCGCGCACGTGTCTATGTGTGTATATATATATACACACGCGCGCACACACACACACACACGCAACATTATGAGTCAGTGTGTGACTCCGATTATGTTATATATGCATATATATGGTACGTTACCGCTATAGACGCAACCCTAATCATGTGGATAATATAATAATGATGATGATTCCCACAGAGGATTGGCGATATATATATATATATATATATATATATACACACACACCTTACGTCACCGTAATAAGTTTATGATGTCTTTTTATGGCTCTTGCACATCGCCCGCGCGCGTGTCTATTAGTGTGTGTGTGTGTGTGTGTGTGTGTGTGTATATATATATATATAAACACATACACACGCGATATTATGAGTCCGTGTGTGACTCCGATTATGTTATATACGAATATATATGGTATGTCACCGCTATAGACGCAACCCTAATCATGTGGATAATATAATAATGATGATGATTCCCACAGAGTCTTGGTGATATATATATATATATATATATATATATATATATATATATATATATATATATAGAGTAGAACTATGTGAGCTTATATACTGTATTCATGCCTATCATGGCCCACAGTGGCAATACAAAGCAAATGTTGAGTTTCTTATTCCACTATCACATAGATGCCTTTATCTAGTGTTGTTATTGCCTTACGTACTTGGTATTTTACTTGTATTGAGGTCCCTTTTGCCTAGGAACACTGTATTTCACGCCCACATGTAATGATAGATAGGTTGCCGGTCCTTCCAATAGGGTACAAGATAAGCGAAAGGTGTTGTTGCACGCCACTTGCTCAAAAGTTTTCTTTTTAAGTCAGTATATCTATATACATATGTTTATGTGTATGGAATGATCTTATCCCGACCTTATGATGTTCATGTAATCCTTAGAGGATTGTACAGATAGCATGTGTATAGGTGTTTTGTTCTGCCTTATAGGCCCATATATCTCATGTATATCATTTGAGGTCGTACCTTATGTTGGTACTTTACTTGTAGTGAGGTCTCTTTTACCTAGGGACACTGTATTTCACGCCCACATGTCATGATAGATAGGTTGTCGGTCCTTCCAATAGGGCACAAGTTAAGTGAAAGGTGTTGTTGCACTCTACTTGCCCAGAAGTTTCCTTTTTAAGTCAGTATACTTATATACGTATGTTTATATATATGGAAGGCTCCTGTCATGACCTTATGGTGTTTGTGTACTCCTTAGAGGATTATAGACAAATAACATGTGTATAGGTGTTTTGTTCGGCCTTATAGGCCCATATATCTCATGTATATAATTTGGGGTCGTACCTTGTGTTGGTACTTTACTTGTACTGAGGTCCCTTTTGCCTAGGGACACTGTTTTTCATGTCCACATGTCATGATAGACAAGTAGTTGGTCCTTACAATAGGGTACAAGTTAAGCGGAAGGTGTTGTTGCAATCCACTTGCTCAGAAGTTTCCTTTTTAAGTCAGTATACTTATATACATATATTTATGTGTATGGCAGGGTCCCGTCCCGACCATATGATGTTTATGTACTCCTTAGAGGATTGTAGATAGATAACACGTGTATAGGTGTTTGTTCCGCCTTATTGGCCTATATATCTCATGTATATTATTTGGGGTCGTACCTTGTCGAGTATTCTTTAAGTTATATTCAAGATTGTCTCATGACGACCTTTCGGCGTACTTATGATTGTTAGTATGGTTATTGATGTACGTTGTGGTGGTGCCCAACAAGTAATGCTCGGACGCCCGTTGCGGCCCTCTAGTTTGGGTTGTGACACTTCGAACCCCATCTAATTACACCAACAAGTTCAAATACATTATCCAAATTTATCTAAAGACTCAAAACAACTCCAATGGAATCAAATTCATGAATCGAAAATTGAATTATTCTCTTAATTTTCCAACATTCTAATTTCGCCGAATACGTCCGAATCATACTTTGAAATTCTGGATTACAATCAAACTTTGCATGTCCCAGTAATATAAATTAACTTGTCCAAGGTATCTAAGCCATAATATAAGTCCGATAACAGCAAAGTCAACTCCCGGTGTAACTCGAGAACTCTCCAATTCTTCGAATTGTCAAGTGGAACCAAAACATTCTACGAACCTGTGAATCTAAATTCGAATATACGTCCAAGTCCAAAATTACCATAGGAACCTATTTAACCCCTCAAATCCCAATTCCGTGGTCCTTTGCTCAAAAGTCAAACATTGGACAACTCTTCCAACTTAAAGCATCCTAATTGAGAATCACTCTATCAAATAATTCCCGAACCTTGCGAACATTAGAACCAACTATGTATGCAAGTCCTACCATATAATATGAAGTTACTCGAGGTCTCAGACTACTGAACGGAATGTCAAAGCTCAAAGCGATCGGCCGGGTCGTCACAATTTTTGTTCTTGGTTTAAGTTCCTTAGAATTATAGAATAAAACTCTATTTCCAGGTTACCAACTAGTCATACTTATCACATATATTTAGTTTTTTTTTACTTTTTTAATTTTTTAGAAATAACTTATCTTTAGAAATACTTTTAACACCATAAATAAAACATTTTTCTCTTCCAATGTGAAGTAATAGTGGTTTATTCTAGTTAGATTAATGATGAAAGAGAAAGATAAGCCAATTAATGTTTTTCTTTCTTTTTTTCTTTGGTAAAGGTCCAAATATACCTAATAATTATGCAAAATTATCAATTTTCTTTTAATCGATTAAAATCACGATTTGTGGTGGTAATTATTGCATGTCAGTGAAAAGAGAAAATGTATGCAAGTTTGGTAACGGCGAGGGCAATTTTGACTTCAGCTATTTTTTTTTAACATAAAAAGCACAAACTTATATTACTTAAAACACATTACAAAATATGGAAGTAATTTTTAGGGCATTACTATTGCCCATATTTGCTAAATAAGTACATCCACTGGTACAGATATTCTTAACACTATTACAAATATCATGCTTGTTCCTCAACACTTCTTGTTCAACAAAATAAGGGGGACGAGCTTGGTAGAAACACTTGTAGAGGGGGGAGGGGGTGATTGACTGCTTCCTTTGCCATCAGGACTTCAACTATTAACCGATAGTAAAAATAGATAATTTTATATAATTATGGTAAATTTGAACCATTTTCCGTGGAAGAATGAGGCTCGCATATGAATAACGAATTAAGGACATAATTATGTTATAAAATTTTTGCACTGTAAATACTTAAGTATCAATAAAAATTTCCAATTTATGTGATACAAATCAAATTTTGAAAGTTAAATGAGTTTCTCTTTTACCATTATTTTTTATATATCTTTTAAGTATTTTAAATAGTTAATTATTATGACTTATAGAAATTGTTATTTTCTTTTTTAAATATTTAACTTTTTATGAGTTCCGAAATTCGAATTGCATTATATAACTTGAAAGGAAGGATTAGTTTTTGTCCTTATGATACCTTGTTAACCACTAATTGTTTACCCTCAAAATAGGATAATAATTGAATTATTACGCATTTTAAGGATACGTGATATAACATGATACAAATTAATGAAACAAGTTAATACTGAAATTACTGATAGGAAAATAAATAAAAATCAAGAAATGCCTCAACTGATGTAAGAACAAAATAACAAGATGATAAGAGAAAGAAATAACAGTGTATTGCTCTTTGTTGCATATTACAATGTATTTTACAAATAATCAAACCTCCCTTTATATAGTAGGGGATTCCTACTCTTGCTACAATTTTATATATAGTATCCAATCTCATGATTTGCTAATTAATCGGCCTCCCCTTGATGCGTGCAGAGAATTCTACTATGATCTCCAACTGATCTGGATATTTCGGCCTTCCATTATTTGGCCTGACAAAGTTCCCTCGATCTTGTTCGATGCTGGAGTCACGAGCTTAACGATTTAACTTTGTGCTTGGTTCGATATAACCAGGGCTCGAGTTCTTACCCGTCACGTTTCAACCTCGGCTGGTCATACGATGGACAAACCCGATTTCGACCGTGTACAGATAGTTCCCTCATTTTTCAGAGAGAATATAATGAGTAACGATATGAACTTCCGAACCCTTCTTCGATAGATCATGATGTAAGAGACAAAAGGTTAGTGAAACATCCTGTCAGTCCAGTCTCCAAGGCAATAATGAGTATCAATTGTTGGTCAGCCAGTACGCGTTTTGAACCGTCATTAGAAAACTATAAATATCCCAAATTTTATTCATTCAAACATTATGTTCAAAACTTCTTCTACTCTTCTTCTTTAATAATCTCTTCACTCTCCAACTTTTGTATCCAAATTTCTTGAACCTTTTGCAAACCACTAACCGTAACTTCATAATTTCCTTTTCTTCATCTCTACTTTAAAATGGCAAAAACTTCTCAAACTATTCCAAAAAAGTATAACGCCTCTTCATCCCGACCTGCCGGTGACGAGACTGTGGCAGAACCACACCTTGAAGAGTTCATTCCTGGAGGGTGCTTGACCGGTGCTGATTTCAAGCTCGAAAAAACTTCCTCGGTACCGAGTCGATGCGAGCCATTCTCGAAATATATATGTTTGATCACCGATGATCTCCTCTCCAAGGTCAAAGAGGATTGCAATTGGCCCGATAAACACATGGTGGCGCCGTCGCATGAGGAAGCAATTACTACGCACGTGGAGAGTTTTTTAGTATTTACACTTACCCCTTCATGTTGGGTCCCTTAGACACGGTCATTATCGCCTTTTGCAAGAGGTACGATTGATCAAATTTACCCCTCCTTCTGGAGGATAGTGATTATTCTTCATTTTTTTATAAACAAAATCGAGTGGTATCCCTTTTCCCTCGACCATTTTATGCGCATGTACAATCCCCGACTCTATCGAGGGGGATTAATCAAACTTGCTCTCCAGTCCATTAGGGCCCCGTTCTCGAGTATAGATGAGGATCGGGGTTGATATTTGATATTGTACCCGCTGATTTCTACGAACCATTTGGCCAATCGCCCTGAGAGTTCGGGGTTATGCATTATATTTCATAATGGGTAAGTTGTCACAACACATATAAGATGTAAATAAAAATATGGTTTTAGTTTCCTAAAGGCACTTAGCGAAGCGAGCGCTAATTTTTTTAGTTTAGGATATCTTGTTTCGGCTTTACCTATGGTCCTGCTAACGTAATAAATCAAAAATTGTGTACCTTGCTCTTTCCGAACTAGACCTCCACTTACCGCTATTTCTGATACTTCCAAATACAAGTATAGTCGTTCGTCTGCTCTCAGCATGTGAAGAAGTGGTGAGCTCGATATATATATCGATTAAGTTTTTCGAAGGACCGTTGGCATTTAGGGGTCCATGTGAAGATGTTTTTCTTCTTCGATAACGAGAAAAATCGATGGCTCTTATTGAAAGACCTCGAGATGAATCACCCCAGGGAGGCAATGTTCCTGATTAGCCTTTGTATGGCCTACATATTGTCTACTACCGTGATATCCTCGATATTTTAGATCTTGTCGTGGTTGATTTCAATTTCTCGGTTGGACACCATTAACCCGAGAAAGTTACTTGATCGGACTCTGAATGCACATTTTTCTGGATTCAGCTTCATGTTGTACTTCTTCAATATACTGAAGGTTTCATGAAAATTCTTTAAACGGTACTCCTCTCGCAGTCACTTAAATAATATATCGTCAATGTAAACTTCCATGGATTTCCCTATTTGTTCTTCGAACAGTTGGTTTACTAGGCATTGGTAAGTTGCACCAACATTTTTTATTCCAAATGGCATTACGTTATAGCAGTATGTGCCATACTTAGTGATAAAGGAGGTCTTTTCTAGATCATCCAGATTCATCAGTATTTGGTTGTGCCCGGAGTACGCATCGAGAAAACTGAGGATCTCTTTGTCGGCCATGGCATCGATCACGCGATCGATGTTAGGGAAAGGGAAAGAGTCTTTAGGGCCTTCCATATTTAAATTTTTATAATCCACAAAAATTCTCAGTTTGTTCCCTTTTTAGGGATTACTATTACGTTTGCTAAGCATTCCGGGTATTTGACCTCCAAGATGGACCATATTTTAAGGAGTTTAGTTTCTCGTCCTTGATGAATGCATGCATGATCTTTGACTGGGGTCTCCTTTTCTGCTTGACCAGATGGAATTTCGTAGGCTTAGCTTGTGAGTAGTGATCTCCGGTGAGATCCTTGTCATGTCAAGATGGGACCAAGCAAAACAATCCATGTTAGCTATAAGAAATTGAGTGGGTTTTTTCTTGAGCTCAGGAGTTAACCCCGTGCCTAGGTATACCTTTCGATCGGGTAGATGTTCGATCAGTATGACTTGCTCCAGCTCTTCAACCGTTGATTTTGTAACGTCATAATGGTCACGGGCTATAAAGGATCAAGGAACCTCGTAATCATTGTCTTCGTCAGTCCCCTACTTATCCGGTTAGGTAGAGGCTAACATCTATGATTGCTATTTGGCTTCTTGTTTTGCTTTCGAACCTGGATCCTTTGTTGATGAGAGTGTTGATATTGGAATTACTTCATCAATAACAAACATCTCCTTTTGCTGCAGGTTGCTCACCGTAGATCATTATAATCCCCTCTGGTGTTGGAAAATTTAATACCTAGTAAAGGGTCGAGGGCACATCCCTCATGTTGTGGATCCATGGTCTCGCGAACATGGCATTGTAACTCATGTTCCCTTCGATTACATTAAACTTGGTCTCCTGGGTGGTTCCGGCTACGTTTACTGGTAATGTTATTTCTCCCTTAGTAGTTTTGCAAGCCATGTTGAATCTGTTTTAACACTCGGGACACAGGCACAATTTGGTCCTTTAGGCCGAGTTGCTCTACGACCCTCGATCAAATGATGTTTGCCGAGCTACCTAGATCAATTAACACACGTTTAACTCGAGTTTTATTCATGAGTACAAATATTACTAGTGTATCATTATGGGGCTCCATGATTCCTTCTGAATCCTCATCATTGAAAGATAAAGTTCCTTCTGGTATGTAATCTTGAGTTCATTTTTCCCTTGTAATTGATACTTTGGTGCGATTTAACATCGGACCTTGAGAACATTGACCCCTCCGATGATCATATGAATGATGTGTTGAGGTTCTTCCTTCATATTTAATTTATTGGAAACCCTATTTTTCAAAATGATTCTTGGCTCAGACGCTCAGAATTTCCGAAGGTGGCCGCTGTTGAATAATCGGCCTATTTCTTCTCTAAATTGTCGACAATCCTTTGTTCTGTGGCCATGAGTGCCATGATATTTGCACATTTGTTTGGGATCTCTTTGGGATGGATCAGTTTGTAAAGGTCAAGGCCATTTGGTATCTTTGAGCATGCGATAGCCGATACAATGGCAGCTGCATCAAAATTAAAGTTGTATTATGATAATCGTGGTTCTTCTTTAGGTCTGTCGAAGCCGCTGCCCTCGATATCTCTGGACTCTATCAATTCTCCATTCATTTCGTACAGAATTTTGCCCAGATCCGCTACTCCTACGATCTCCATTATATGGCTAGTATCGATCTCTATTAAACCTCGGTTCTCGGTCAATATCCCTCTTGATTCTATCGACGGGTCTAATAGGATAAACGGACCCGGACGGATCCCCAAGTTGATCGTCTTTGACACTGATCTTTGATTGATACTGACTATGCTCATTGGCCCAAGTAACATCTGGGTATTATATCAGATTCTGCTTCAACTGCTGCTAAGCCACCGAGCTTCAAACATTGAGTCCTTGGGTGAAAGCTTGAAGAGCCCAATCATTAGTGACCGGTGGCAAGTCCATCCATTCCATTTGTAATCGAGACACAATTTCTCTGAGAATTTCGTTGTCCTTCTACCTTACCTTGAAAAGGCCCGACTTCCTGGTTTCAACCTTGATGGACCCGGCGTGTGCCATTATGAAAGAATCTTCAAGCATAGCAAATGAGTCAATATAATTAGGTGTTAAGTTGTGGTACCATATCATAGCTCCCTTTGACAGGGTCTCTACGAATTTCTTTAGCAAGACAGATTCGATCACGTCATCCTTTAGATCATTCCATTTGATAGCATATTTGTAAGAGGTGACATGCTCGTTTGGATCAGTTATTCTATTGTATTGAGGAATCTTATGCATGCAGAACTTCTTGGGGATCATCTTGGGAGCCGCGCTCTGGGGGAAATGTTTTTGCACGAATATTTTGTAGTCCAGACCCTTCAATATTGGCGTTGCCCCCTGGATTTGATCAACTCTGGAGTTCTAAGTTTCCACCTTCTTGTCGTTTTCCTCGATCTTCTTTTCCCCCGACTCAATTTGTTTTGTTAGTTTTTCGAGCATCTTTATGACTATAGGATTGGTCTCCAATTCTTTCTCGTTCGATTTCCTTGAAATCGATTCGACCTTGTGGATAGCTTCCTGGGAAGACTCGGGCTCGATCATACTCGGTGGGTGGTTTTGGTTTTGGAGATGCACTGCATTTTGATCCTGTAATATTTTAAAGATCACTCGCAGGCTGATCTAGACATCTTCACCGCCGTATGTGCTTTGAGAGTCTGATCAAACATCTCCACGGACGCGGCCCTCGGGATTGACGATAAATTTGCGTTGATGGCTACGTGTGAGCTAAAGTTGATTGGATCTACAGCCAGAACTCCATCGAGGCCAACTAGGCATAAGTCGTTCCCAGGTGCTATGCTATCATTTTTGCTGCGGTGTCCGAAATCATTGTCAACATGTAGGGGTGTTGACTGAGAGTTTGATATTTTGGTCTTGGAGTCAAAGATACTCCAAAGAACAAGTATAAAATAGTGTGTGTTACAAAAGTTTGTACCAGGTAATCACATGTCACGACCAGGATTTTTCACTATCGGGATTGTGATGGCGCCTACTCGTGATAGCTAGGCAAGCCAACTCAATTACCTTTCCCCTTGCTAAGCAATTATTTCAACAGTTTATAGCATCAATAAAGAACATGAAATTTAATAAGAACAATAGCGGAAGTCTGATTTATAAATACGAATCAAAATGCGGACTAGTCAATAATAGTCTCTACCCAAGATTTGGTGTCACAGTACTCACGAACTACTAAGAATATACTAAATACAATGGTCTAAGAGAAATATATAAGCCGTTCGTCTCGAAAACAATGAGGCAACAGTCTAAAAGAGAACATAAAGAAGATACGTCGGGCCTGCGGACGCCTACAAGGTTACCTCAGTCTCGTGAAGATGAAAACCTGCTTCCGCACTAATGCTGGTGCTGCTCCTCAAAAGCTGGACCTGTGCAAAAATGCATAGAAAGGTAGCATCAGCACAACCGACCCCATGTGCTGGTAAGTGTCTAGCCTAACCCCGGCAAAGTAGTGACGAGGCTAGACTGGACACCACATAAAACTGTGTCGTTATAAATATACAACGGAATATCGAATACAAGGCAATTAACAACATAGGAAGGGAAACATGTTATGGGGAGATATAATATTAACAGCAATCACAGGTAACAAAATTAAAATAGCTTTGATTCACAATGAACAAGGAATCAACACTCAATACAAACACATGGTATCAATAACTATTGCAGCGTGCAACCCGCTCCACGAATATCACTGTTGCGGCGTGCAACCCGCTCCACAATTATCACTGTTGCGGCGTGCACCCCGACCCATACTATTTATCAGGTATCACTGTTGTGGCGTGCAACCCGACCCATACCATTTACCAGGTATCACTGTTGCGGCACGCAACCCGACCCATACCTTTTATCAGGTATCACTGTTGCGGCACGCAACCCGATCCTCAATATTATTGTTGCGGCGTGCAACCCGCTCCTCCATATCATTTAACAGTCTGACTCCTCAAAAAACAGTCACAATTAAGGGACATAACAATAAGCAAACATTTGACAAAAATCCCGGCAAGGGAGAGAAACCAACAAGTTCAACCAAACGTCCCGGCAAGGGAATAATCAACACGCTTTCTCTTTTCCTTACTTCTCTTATCTTATAGTTCACTCTACCATTTTTAGCCAACGCTCCAAAGAACCAAGTTATTCCGTATACTTTCATTATTCGTATCACAACTCGAGCCGATGCTCCTAGGAATCAAATGATCCTATCACCGTTCACATGTTATTCACAACATATAGAAATTCTCTATTAGATATGAAGTTCACAACCAATTCATGATAATCACATAATAAGGACTCACGGTCGTGCTAGACACCAATGTATAGATACTCGTCACCATGCCTATACATCGTACTCGATCATATAGCAATTAGCAACGAGACTCAACTCCTATTCCCTCAAGTTAGGGTTAAACCAAACACTTACCTCAGAGCATTGAAATTCACTTAATCCTCAACTATCGCTTTACCTTGCGGTTCCACCTCCAATTCTCTCAAATCTAATCACAAATTGTTCAATTACTTTAATAAACACTATATGAATCAATTTGAATGCATAAAAATGATTTTCCCAAGTTTTTCCCAAAAATCCAAAAAAGCCCCCGGGCCCACTTGGTCAAAACCCGAGGTTCGGACCAAAACCTGGTTACCTATCCCCTACGAACTCAAATATCTAATTTGTTTTGAAATCAGACCTCAAATCGAGGTCCAACTCCCCAATTTATAGAAAACCTAGGTTCTACCCAAAAACCCCAATTTCATCCATGAAAATCCTTGATTTCAAGTGGAAAACATGTTTAATGATGTTAAAGATTGAAAGAATTGAGTACAAATCAACTTACAAATGATTTGGGATGAAGTTTGCTCTTGAAAAATCGTCTATGGTGTTTGGGTTTTGAAAGAATGGTGAAAAGTGATGAAATTTCGACTAAGTATAAACATTGCTGGGCTGCGGATATGGCAATTGCGAACCTAGATTTGCAATTGCGAACAAAACAGGCTTGGGATTTGCGACATCTAGGATCGCATTTGCGAACTCAGGCTGCCAGGGGACCCTTTGCATTTACGAACTGGGTCTCGCATTTGCGAACGTGTCCATCGCATTTGCGATGCCTGGTTTCGCATTTGCGAAGCTTGGCCTACCTGGGCTGGTTTCGCATTTGCTGACCAGCCTTCGCATTTGCGATAGCTGGCCTTCGCATTTGCGATCCCTGGCTTCGCATTTGCGAAAATTGCAGAAGCCAAAATACCAGATTTTTACAAATGAGAAAATGCGATCCGATGCCTATCCAAAACTCACCCGAGCCCTCGGGGCTCCAAACCAAACATGTACACAACCTCAAAAATATCCTATGGACTTACTTGTGCAATCAAATCGCCAAAATAACATCATTTACATAGAATCAAGCCTCAAAACACATGATTTTTCTTCCAAACTTTATGAACTTTCAAACTTGGAACTTATAGTCAGAAACACGTCAAACGAAGTCTGATTTCGACCAAACTTCACAGAAAGCGCTTAAACAATATATAAGACTTGTACTGGGCGTCGGAACCAAAATATGAGCCCGATACCCTAGTCTTTTAATTAATTTTCATTTCCATTTTCCTTAACAATTTCAGAAAAACAATTTAACAGAAAAATTCTTTTACTCGGGTTCTAGACCTCGGATTTCGACTCCGGGCACATGCCCGAGTCCCATATTTTTCTACGGACCTTCCGGGACCATCCAACCTCGGGTCCAGGTCCGTTTATCCAAAATATTGATCAAAGTCAACTTTAATCATATTAATATTAAAATTCTTCAAATTTTTCACAGAATTCACATATTTCAACATAAAAACTTTCCGGCTACGCGCCCGGACTGCGCACGATTGAGACAAGTAAAAATGAGGTTTTCAAGGCCTCGGAAGCACGGAACGAGTGAGGAAACAGGTGATGACCCTTTGGGTCGTCACATCACAATTATCCTTATCCCCACGGTGGGTGCCAAACTGTTTACCCTCAAAATCGAATAACAAATAAATTTATATGCGGTTTTAATGATACATGATATAACTTGATACAAATTAATAAAACAGGTTAATATTGAAATTAATGATCGGAAAATAAATGCGAACCACACAAATTGAACATCCTTGGCCTTTGATTTTGATCATCCTCGAACCAAGAAATGCCTCAACTGATGTAAGAACAGAATAACAAGATGATAGAGCTAGAAATAATAATGTATTGCTCTTTGCTGCGTATTACAATGTGTTTTACAGATAAAACCTTCCTTTATATAGTAGGAGATTCCTACTCTTGATACAATTCTATATAAGGTAACCAATCTCATGATTTGCTAATTAATCGGCTTCCCCTTGATGTGTGCCGAGAATTTAGCCGTGATCTCCAACCAATCCCGGATATTTCGACATTTCATTATTTGGCTCGATCTTGTTCGGTCCTGGAGTCACGAGCTCAACGATATAACTTCGCGCCTTAGTTCTACATAACCCGAGCTCGAGCTCTAACCCGCCACGTTTCGGCTTTGGCTGGTCATACAATGGACGAATCCGGTTTCGACCGTGTACATTGATAATTTTAAATTAATTAAAATGTCCACTTTCAATCCATGTGCTTATAAGTATTTACAAATTTAATGAATTATATTCCTTTACATGATTTGACTACACATATGTTATGTTAATAAAAAGTTTGCTTTCTTCAATGGATTGGATAGGAGACAGTAACACATGACTCAACAATGACTATAACTGAAAAGGAGGTTGCAAATGAGCCGAAACAATCTTACAACTTTCGTGGAATGACAATTGACTAGGAGGTTGCACATGAAAACCAGTCTTTACCAAATTTGTGGGAATGTTTTGAAGCCAACGCACATGAACAATGCCACGCAATCTCTATATAACCACTGATGTGGGACCATATGTTGCACACCTTTTGATCTTTGCAAGGTGGAAACTTGACGTGTGTATGATCTGGAAAGCAAGAAGTTAGAGGGGGAAGGATGTGTGCATGGAATCTGCTAAATTCATAGGAAGTTTCAATCTTATTCGATCCTCTAATTTCAGATTCTGTTTTGGCCAGTCGACAAGTGGGTGTGACGCTGTTTGATCTATACGACCATGAAAAGTTGGTAAATATTCTTGAACATTTGAAAATAAAGGTTTAAACTCAGATAGCTTGAGTAAAAGCTAATGGGATTTGTATTTGTTTTTCTTTTTCCGGTTACGACAAGTTTTTATTTAAATGAAACTACCATTAATCCTTTCCTTCCATTTTTTCCCCATCTTTCACAGTATAAGCCAAAGGATTCAAGACTACAGGAATTTCGGTTTCAAGATTTTAAGATGTCACTGCTTTATTAAACACTTAAATGATTCATACATGTACGTACAAGACATATCTGATATTCAATGGTATGCCTCATTCATTTGTCACCACATAAGCGAACAACTCAACCTATGAAAATGCTAATATTACCGAACAAGTAAAATAATACCAGTAGCAACAAAACAAATGCATATGAATAGGAGCATGACAAAGAAGTCAAATTTTGAATAATTCCAGCAAAGGAATCTGGACGTATCCGCTTGAGTGAAAAGCGTAGAATGCTAGAAATGGGATAGCATAGCACCCTTAGTATAAGAAACTATGCTTTGTGTAATTATGGAAAAGTTTCCATTCAATTGGGAACTAAGTGAAGAAGAATGCGAACTCCGTGGAATATTCTATGAATACAGTGGCAGAAGATGGCGAGTTTTTTTTGCAGCTGCACTCATTCTCTCATGACTCATGTGTTGGGATATATATTAGTAACAAGGAGTTTGTATATATATCATGACCGAAATCCCAACGGTGAGGCTGTGATCCACTTATTAAGCAATATAACGTTAGTTAAATTAAACATCTTTAGCAATTTCAAAATAGAACATTAACAATACGAAACTGAAATAATCTGGAATAGATGTGATAAATACAAACGTAGCATAGCCTAAACATATCTCAGAAATCCGGAGTCACAAATACATGATAACTAGAATACTACATATATTGTCTGAAATAAAATACAATTGTTTGAAGCTAGATAAACAGTAAAACATGATAGAAGGGGACTTTAAGGAATGTGAACATCGAGCAACTCTATCTCAAGTCTCCTGTAGCAGTCGGATCCGAGCAGTCTCCGCTGCGCGTCGCTAGGACCAGCATCGGAATCTGCACAAGAAGTGCAGAATGTAGCATGACTACAACTGACCCCATGTACTACGTAAGTGCCGAGTCTAACCTCGATGAAATAGTGACGAGGCTATTGCAAGACACTCACAATAAACCTGTACGAATAAAAATAATAGAACACAGAAATATAACTAAAGTACTAAACTCATAACGAAAAAGGGTCAGATTTGTCCCTGAACTATTCGTTTTGGTACAACAATGACCTCCATCTACCTATTGGGCCAAATATGCCCTTCCGTTAATGTTTTTGGCTCACAAATTCCCTTTGAGTTAACGGAGGGACACGTGTCGTCGTCCTGTTGGCCCATTCTAAATATTTCTTAATTAATTAAAAAGACCCATTATTCATACCCGAAAAATAATTTTCTAAAGCAATTTTTCTAAATTTCTTTTTTTACTAAAAACTGAAGAAAAAAAAGGAATTTTTTTTTCAAGTTTTTACAAAAAAACAGATTTTTTTTTTCTAAAATAATATTTTTGTAAAAACAAAATAAAATCTAAAAAGCAATTTTCTAAAGCAATATTTTTGTAAAAACTAGAAAAAAAAACTAAATATTTTTTGCTAAAAACTGGAAAAAAAAATTCCAGTTTTTAGAAAAATATTTCTTTAAAAAACTGAAAAATAATTTCTAAGACAATAATTTTTGTATAATCTGGAAAAGAAAATGTAATTTAGTTTTGGATAAAAATATAATTTATCAATTATTAAAGGCGGAGGAGCTAAATTACATTTTTATCAAAAAATAAATTATATTTTTTTCCAAATTTTTCTAAACTGGAAAAAAACTTGAAAAAAATGGGTCTTTTGTAAAAATTGGAAAAAAATGGAAAAAAAAGTTTTCCTTTTTTTTTTTCAGTTTCTAGTAAAAAAAAAGTTTTAGAAAAATTGTTTTAGAAAATTATTTTTCGGGTATGAATAATGGGTCTTTTTAATTAATTAAGAAATATTTAGAATGGGCCAACATGACGATGACACGTGTTCCTTCGTTAACTCAAAGGACATTTATGAGCCAAACACATTAACGGAAGGCCATATTTGGCCCAATAGGTGAAAAAGGACATTATTGTACCAAAACAAATACTTCAGGGACAAATCTGGCCCTTTTCCGAACTCATAAAAATGAATATGAAGGTCAACTACAAGAGTACCCCAGAATAACATAATCTCAAATATCATATCACAGTACCGAGGTAAACTTTACAACTACAACACATCAAACTCTGTTGCGGCATGCAACTCGATCCCAGTACTTAACATAATAATTATTGCGGCGTGCAATCCGATCCCAATATTTACACAATAATTATTGCGGTGTGCAACCTGATCCCAATATCATATCATATAATTATCTGTTGTGAGTGCAACACAATCCTAATAATAGTTTATTTTAATATTATTGCGACGTGAAACCCGATCCCTATATTAACTCATTAACATAAAAAAACTCAACACAACCAGCAACAAAAATCTCAACAGGAAAGGAGAATAAAGCATACAGAACATCAAGGAGCTACCAGTACAACGGAGGATAACCAATACCTCATATTTGTAATTCTCTACTAATCACCAATACAAGAATAGCTAAAGAACTCGCATAAATTGGAATAACATAGTAAAGTGAAACAAGTAATATAAAGTCAATGAAAGCAAGTTAAACATGAAGCAGTGAAGTTGTACAATTAATACCGGTATGAACATATAGCAGGTAATCAGACATACAGCAAGAAATGAATAAATCATAATATGTAACAAGTAAATAACAGGTAACAAGTAAAGAAAGGATAACCAGTAACACCATGTAGCAATAAAAGCATATAACAAGAGATAACATGGAATAAGTGATTACATAAAGGTAAATAGCTCAATCACGCATGCTTTAACCCATGACGATACATATAAACTTGTCACCTCGCATATACTCTATTTCTCCGTATAATTCACATAACAAATAGATCAACAAGTCCAAATTCCCTCAAGTCAAAGTTAGACATGACGCTTACCTCATTGTGCAAGAAATGCAATAATCAATAACGTCATTTCCTTTCGAACAAGCCTCCAAACCAACCAAATCTAACCAAATTCGTTCAAACAACGAAAAATATGCATTAGAAACTACCCACGAATTAAAAAGGTTCAATATTTGATTAAATTTTAAAAGTTAACCCCTGGGACGCTTGGTCAAAATATGATATTCAGACCAAAATCCGATTACCCTACCCTCGAGTCTGGTTATGTGATTTGTTTTTAAATCTGACATCAATTTGAGGTCTAACTCTCAATTTTATAAAATTCCTAATTTCTAGCCAAAATTTCTAATTTTTACCAAGAAAATACTATATTTGATGTTAAAATCTCTTGAAAAGTAATGGGGAATTAATAGAAAATGGATTAGTGTTTCTTACCAATGAATTTGGGAAGAAAAAGTCCTTCAAAAATCGCGTCGAAAATGTTTGGGGTTGTGAAATTGTGTGAAATAAGCTAAGCCCTGATTTTTTCCTCTTTTACCCAGCTGCAGGGATCGCAGGCTTCAGCAATAGTCATGAAAATGTTGCAAATGCGAGTTTTTTATCGCATTTGCGAAGGACACTCCCCTTGCAAGTGCTTGCCAAGTTTTGCAAGTGCGAAGATGCCCCACTCAGCAAGGTATCGCAAATGCGACCCCTGACCTCATCACAAAAGCGAACATTTGTTCACAAATGTAGAACCCTAGTCCTCAGCTCCGAATTTGCAAATGCGATCGTGTGACCGCCATCTCGAGGCTCGAAAATCTTCCCCTTTTGTGGATGGGACCGGAGATGTTGGGGACTGGGGAACTGAAATCCATCAGCAGTTGCATAAATACCCAAACTCATCCACCATACAACTGAAACCCAATTGAAACTATTTTCATAAATGCAAAACCCCAGTCGCGGGCATGTTCATAATCTAATAATGGAATTGGACGAACAATCAGAAAATGGCTGTAGCACAAGATTATATATAGTTTATCTTGATTTTGAAAATAGTTTAATTTCAACTTCATGTGCTAGTACCTTTTGTATATATTTAACGGACCAAATAGAGATTAATATTTTATATTGACGTAATAAAATAAATTCTCTAACCATTAAATGTATTTACACTCTTAATTATGATATAATTATTATTAGATGTGTATATTATTATTGTTTTAATTTATCAAAAGGTGATGTTCTTTCGTGGGGCATATGCCAGATTAATAATAATATAATAATAATATCAATTGGCGAAACAATAGTTAGTTGATGGAATCCATATCTCAGTTTAGAGATTGTGATATACCTTTATTTAAACCTGCCCAGTGAATTTTGTATCCAACTTATGAAATAAGGTGAGCGAGTTCTGAAGGAAGTAATCAATAAATTAACTTATCAGTAATTAAATTTAATTGATTAGTATGGAGAGTAAAAAACGTTCTTATGGTTCAGAGCATTCATCATTCCGACTTTTGTACAAGGAGTTATAGGCAATTTATCAGAAGGGTATCAAGGCAGATTTTTTAACTGTTATGATCAGTGATGATTATGTGGCAAGCGAAACTATTATGTGGCCATCTGGGAACTTTTATGACAGCTACTTCCTAGAGATATTCAAGCCGAGTTTCATGATTTTTATTTTATTTCTCAATTTTTGAAACTCATTTTGAGAGGTTTGAGTCTATGATTTAACATACAAGCTTGAGGTAAGTGATTCTAACCTAAATCTATAATTTACATATGAATTTATCACTAGATCTAATGTCATAACATGGATTGAACAAGAAGAATTTGTGATTTTTGTTTACAACTAAAAAGAGTGTATTTTTTGGATTTTGAACACTACTTTCAACTCGAATTTAGAATCTGATCGTATATTTGAACTCGTGAGATATGGGTCACCGGATTTGGTCTAGTACTCGAAATTTACCATGTGGGTACGGGTTGATTTATGTTCAATTGATAAAATTGTATACGGTGAAATCGGAAGGTCCAATTTCTCGTCACTAAGGTGTTTTTGGAGATTCATATCGAGATGTCAAGGCTGTGGGGTTGCAGTCAGGTTCTCTCCCTTGCTGTTCATTAACGTTCGACCCAACGACGATGCCAAGGATAGGGAACTCCCAAGGTGAGAAGATAGCATCAGCAGAGTCTGATATCATGTCTGGCCTACCATCTTCGTATCTTTACAATTAATGCATCCTGTACTATGTTATATTTCCCCTCATATATAAAGGGGATCCTCACCACTTTGTAAGAGGCTGCTGTTGCTCCAACTATAATACATAAGATCAATAACATCTCTCTCTCTATCTCTCTCTCCCCCCTCTCTAACTTACTCGCTCAAGGCTACCACTTTCATTTATTGCTTTCATACTTGTTCTTTATTTATCGCTTATCATTGGCCAAAAAGTACCTCCATTAATTATATTCTAACTGTTAGCCCTTTCCCAATTATCCCCGATAGATCGAGCCCGAGCCCGGGCGTCGACCTCGAGGCCCCTCATCGATCAATTCGAGGCCCGGACAGCAAGCCCCCCAATTTGATTATAACCCCATTTTAGTTCGTATTGCGTCATCAAGGTTCACATATATAGCATCAAATACTCTATCAACTAGCATAAAAATAGATTACGTATTTTTTAAGTCCCATTAATAAATTTAATCGTTATTACCATTTTCATAGTAAACAGTTTGGCACCCACCGTGGGGCTAAAAATAATAGTGATTATTTTCTTGCTGGTTTCATTACATAACGCAAGTTATCTTTCACACTTTTTCTTGTTCAAGATCTTCGATTTCAGGTCAAAATGAGTTGAGAACAACAACCTTGAAAACCACAGGGAAAATCGGGTGGCCGTTCCAGTTGTCGGCGCGCCACCACAGAACCCTGATAACGCACCAAGACCGATTCCATCAGACATGGATTCGCAGGACGCGCAACTGGTCGATGAAACCTCATGTACCAATAGGAGTATACAACATGGTTTCGCGCCCCCTTTTTCACATGAAATCAGGTTTATGACATTTGGGGGAACAACTCATTCCTTTTGGGAACTGGGTTTGCATTTGAAGAGTCGCCACTAATGATTATGGTGCATTAGGACACAAAAATTATTTGATTTGAATAACCAGAGATAGGGTAAGGACTTGAAATTATTCTAAGAGGAAGGTGTTAGGCATCCCTCAGAATCCACTAGTGTGGTTCTCGGCCAGACAATTATTGTGAATTGACGTACAATTCGCATATATAGACAGATAAGGCTCAAATAAGAGGGGATTTTAACACATAATAGTTTGAAAGTAAACAAAGTTAGAAAGAACAATTAGAAAAGCCGACTTTTTTAAATAAGGAGTTAAAATGCTAAAAGAAAAGAAACTAAGAACAAATAAAGGGGGTCCTAGGTTTATTAAAAATATAGATCACCCCATACAATGTCCGGTAATCTGTAAGGCTCCGAAAAATTTTGCTAAGTAGACTAGGAATTTGTGGTGCCACATAGGCTTATTATAAAATTTTATATGCTATTAACATGGTGTACATTAATTGGACTTGGTAAATAAGTGCACAAGTCTTTTGATAAGTAATTTGGGGTCCAAAGAGGGACCTAAGTCTAAGGAAAATTGGAAAGGTTCAAAATAGGCTAAGATTTCAAATGAGTTTGCACAAGCCCCAACTTTAAACGAGTTTGACAAGCCCCAACTTTAAACGAGCCTATCTCAATATTTAAGAGGTTTTATTTGATGAATAACCTATCAAATGAAAGGTCTTTGAGTCTAGTTTCCAACGCTTTAAACCGTTTGTCATTTGGACATTCCTACATAAAGTTATGATCAAATTACTGAAGGCTGGAAAAAAAGCGATCCTGTGTCAAATCTACGATCACAGAATCACATTGCGGTCCGCATTTTTGATTTGCGATCGCAAATATGGTCGCAGACTGGGCCAGTGTAGCCTAGTTTTGGGCAGTGATTCTGCGATTCACTCTGCGGCTCGCATGTTGGATCTGCGATCCATTTTGCGATCGCAAACCCTATTACGAAGGATTATTTTTCCTATTTTTATAACCTGACTCCATTTCAATATATAGGCTTTGGGGTTCATTTTGGGGTCATTTATTACTGATTTTAGAGAGAGGTGAGAGAATTTTAGATAGAGAAGGAGGAACCCAACATTCAAATCATCCAATCTGGCATCAATCTCCAAGAATCAAAGAACCCAATCACAAGTTCTTCATCGAAGAGGTAAGATTCTATACGCTAGGGTTTAATTTCGAATTTGGGGGTATAAGATGGGTTATTGAGGTATGATTCTTGGATGTATTAGTATTTTTTATACATGCATGTACAACATAGGTTTATGGGAGGATTATTGAACATAAATAAGTAAAGATTGGGTTAGGGAATGAAGAAAATCTTGAAAAGGGGATTTGAAATCAAGATGCACAACTAGTATTTGATAAAATGCTCAAATGAGCTAGAATTATGAATATATTTTTATTTTGTGTTCAATTTTGTTATATCTCAAAATAGATTGAAGTTACTAGAATTTTCGGAATATCGTAGTAATTAAAGGAAAGCTCAAGAAAGGTATGTATGGCTGAAACTCCCTCTTCTTAGAAATTGAGCTCCCATGGTGTCCCTGCGTATTTTGTATGTCCGGAATTTGATTTATGTATTATTCATTATTTCAAAGGATTTGGGTGTCGCAAGAATATATGTAAAAGATGTACCTCAATGTGTTTAATATGTTATTCTTGATAAATGAGGATATGTGAAAAATGGGAACAATGTGCTAAAATGCCTAGACTTCAAGTCAAGTTTAAATTGAGATTGAGTTGCATATTTTATGCCAAACTATGTGAAATCCTCTATGGGTAGAGATGTTTGAAATAAATCAAATGAATTTGGGAAATAGAGTATGACCAACATGCCGAGAACTTGAATTATAACTGTACCTGGTGATGTCTATGACATGTGGAAATATCAAACAAATTAAGAAATGAGCCTCCACTTTGCTTTCAATAAATGACTTTAATAACAAAGTGCCTAAAGGCTTTATACACAATTTATGCCATAAGTGGCTATTCGAGACAATGTCTTGCCTTGTGAGAACATCCAATGTGATCCGAGTTGTTACGTACTTCGATGTTGAAAGTGTATATTGTCATGATTGGAAAAGAATGATTTAAGAATAATTGGTGTAATTTCTTGCTTATGCCTTTGATGTGTTTTTATTAGGGGTTGGTGTATCCCTTCTATTGATTTGGAGGAATCCGTTGTGTTTAAGGTTCCATTGTCAATAAACTTGAGGTGTATGATTTCTGAGATATTGTATATGCCGAGGATTCATGGTTCCTCTCGTGTGTACTTGAAATCTTGAATTAAATGGCTTGTTGTTAAAATTGATATTGACGTGAAATATGTGGAAATGATGTGAAATGTGGGACCTATGGACGGGCTATGAAAAGCATAGGTATATAATATAATATGTGGAACCTATGGATGGGCTATGGAACACATAGGTGTATAATATAATACGTGGAACCTATGGGCGGGCTGTGAAATGCATATGTGTGTAATATAATATGTGGAACCTATGGACGGGCTATGAAACGCATAGGTGTATAATATAATATTTGGACCCTATGGACGGGCTGTGAAACGTATAGGTGTATAATATGATTTGAGAACCCAATGGATGGGCTATGAAACACAACCTAAAGGTATGGAAATTATGTGAAAGGTATGTGATCCCTTTTATTTCATAATGTTGTGATCATTTAAAGTGTTTGAGTTTCACTTGTGATTTCTTTATTCTTGTTTGATAGTTCTTTCTAATTAGATGTTGTTTAGTTATACATACTAGTGCTATTCAATGGCACTAACGACCCTTTTGCCGGGGGCGCTACATTCGTGTTATGATTGTAGGTGATTCCATAGCAGAGAGTATTGGTCGCAGCCAGTGACGCATCTTCCTTTCAGCTGATTTGGTAAGCCCCACTTCATTCCGGGGCCCTGTACAATTGTTTATCATGTACTTTGTATTTAGAGGTATAGCCGGAGCGTTGTTGCCGATATTTCCACATTATTCTTCAGTTATATTTAGAGGCTCCGTAGATAAGTTGTGGGTGGTGTTTGGTATTGGGAATTAAAGTAAAAATATTGATGTTTTACAAAGATTTATAAACTTGCAATATCTTGATAATCATGGTTTAAGCTTCTAATGGAAATAAAGTGGAAGTTGTTCATGAAATACTTACTAGTATGATCAATGGAGTCCATCTCCTATTTATTCATGAATTAGTTTGGGCAGAATGAAACATAACAGGTTGCTCAGTTGGGTTTACTCGGTTGAGCGCCGGTCACGCTCCTCGAATTTTGGGGCGTGACAAACTTGGTATCAAAGCCTAAGGTTTTAAAGTGTCTTAGGATGTCTCGGAGCCGTGTCTAGTAGAGTCTTTCTTATCGGTGTGTTGTTGACCACATCTATAAGTTGGAGGCTATTCAGACATATAGGAATTTCACCCTTCTTTGATACTCCAGATCGTGCAGTAGAGCTCAAGATAAGGATGTAATTTCCTTGCTATGTCTTATTCACTAGATGAGTAATCTTGACATCATAATCCACAAGTTTGAAGCAGTAAGGAGGGAATGACCTCACCATTGAATGTGAGGGAGAGTGCCCAAGCATTTGTTAGAAGAACGTATCGAGCCATGAAGGCATTGGTAGAACTTGTTGCTAAGGGGAGTACCTTTGTTCCTATTAATGTCACTACATCACCAGATAATATAGTATATTTGTATGTTACCAATGTGTGTTAGGGATGTGGAGTCGAGGGGCATCGATTCAGCTATTTCCCTATCAACCAAAGGTCACCAAGTAAGTCACTACTTAGCACATCAAATGTACTTTTGTTGCATATGTACACCCATATTGAAGAGTCCTCATAAACATGGTCTTAATAAAACGTGAGTCACAAAGAATTGTGTCTACATACTCCTTGAAGGAGTCGTATTGTTCGTGAATCCACTCTATCACAAATTCTCTTATTTACATCCTCTTGTGGAATTAAGTTCTATAAATACGTTCTTGAATGGAGTTATAACCCCAGGATTAATACTTTCTACTTTCTTTCCTAAATTCTCAATAAAGGACTCTATCCGATGATTTTTTTTACAGAATATTTTATTTAAATGGACGACATCTGCCAACTTGTGCCTATGCATGTATTGTCATAAAGTTTACCTATGCGGTGTCAAGTTCCATGTAAAGCATCCCAATGTTGCGATCCTTCTCGAGTCACTCTTTTACTCACTAGTGTATACGACTTCTATGGTCTGAATAGTAACTCTACCCTCTTGCGAGTGTCATCATGAAACCTTTTCATTGTCTAGTAACAGGTGAGCATATCCCACCTCTTATCATATGTGTACATGTCAAATGAAAGGGTTGCTTGCCGGTATAGAATTTTTGAACAATTTGGGATTTTTACGAATCTGTCACAGGAAGATCTTTTGTTTTCCCTTCTAATTATGTCTTTCATGTCCACTAAGATTATTCCTTAGTATGAAGCTCATTTTATTTCTAGTATTGTGGTTTCCCGTGATGTGGTGGTGTATTGCAGTCTAGAAGTTGATATAGCAGAAGCATGTTCAGCTCGTGTCAAATATTTGCTTTCTCATTATACCTTCACAACATGTGATAATTGTGTTCCTTAGTTAGAGAATTCATTGTGCTTGTTTCCCGACACTCGTTCAATAACTATGAGATAACGTGTCCTTCTATGTGTCACTGTGACACTTCATTTCCCTTGAGAACCCTTGATAGGCTCTATGTAAAGAGCAAATGCACCTTTGGGGGTTATCATAGCGCAATGACTGCTTCTCATGTTTTCCTGTGGTTTATCAGTATCAGGGTACTTCTCAAGTCAAAATCCATGGAGAACTCATTATGAACATTTGCAAACCTTCCATGATTATTGTATACTATCTCATCAGGTTCGATTGTCTTTACACACTCGACTTCTAGAATCATGGACTATGTCATTGTCATATATGGGGAATTTTGCTGCCTCTGGCATTCCACCACCTTAGGAAGGATTAAATTGTTCAAATTATGATGATTTCATAAGTGGATGACTTCTTACCGATCCTCATGCTCTTGTGGCATAGAATCCTTGTGCCACTTATTGTTCGAAGTAAAGTCAAATTCAATGAATTTCTTTTATGGCCTTGATCGCATCCATGTTGCAAGAGTCCTGCTATTTGAGTTGAACTATGTACCTTGCACTCAGGGAGACAATTGGTGTATCATATTTGACCATTTCATGGTAGAACTTATTGTGGTAGGGAAAGGCATAACTGGAATGGAGAAATTGTTGTTACCCCATGCATAACATTTCGCCTCCAAAGGATATCTTATGTTGGTGTCTTTGTCCTCCTGAACATTCCTCGCATGTAGCTCATGTCAGGAAAGAACCACTTCTTTTAAATTTGAGAGTCACATTCATAGCATTCACCTCGTCTAATAATACTAGTTACCACTATGATTCACTTATCTGATAATTGATGTCATCACCAGGAGTAAACAATGTCAGCATCGTTAGTGGAAATCCCCATGGCTCCGAGCATATAACACTAGGAAATGCTCGTCTTAGCATTCTAATGGATTCCTGAATAATTCTAGCCCTATCTTTAACTCCATTGATCCTCATTGTATTAGATTCATTGGGTATTGAAGGTTCAAACATGTCAAAGATGAAGCATCACCTTGTGATCACGTATATTCGATCGGTAATGTTATGGTAAATTCATGATAGCACACATTAGAGTAATCGTTAAAGGTCATCAAAGGTTTAGCATGGATGTTCGCATAGAGATTTAGAATTTAGGAAGGTGAACAGGCTGTTCCCAATATTTCTTCCTCTAAAGATGTTATTTGAAGTGATAATGAAGGGTACACAATCGCATTTTCCCCATTAGGTTGCACTAGGAGTATGATATTCCTCGTAACTGTTCCTCAGTTACTTTGTGTTTCCATATATTTATGTGTATGAAGGTAGTGATAAAATAAGGGTGTGAATTGATTTGACTGAACTATATGATCATAGTAATATCCTATATGATGCATTACTGGCAAGAATCATCGTGGCTTGACTTCATATGGATTGTTGATTGAAATGAAATTATATTCTTGTTGATGAACACCTTTGTGATTACATTAATGGCTGGTAGGGACTATTATGAACACATGATTGTTTGGTTACTATGAAATGATATTCTTGATGGTATGATGCCATGTGATGGAATTATGGGTTGTTTTTGTTACCATGAATTGTAATATCCGGTGGAATGTAAATTGTACAGTGGAAATTATTAAAGGTAAAGTCAATGAATAGTTAACTCATGCGAGGTGTCTATCTTTTGTTCTTGTTATGTATGTTTGGGAGTTGATATTATTTTCGAGAATGTGTTATGACATAGCTTGTAAGTCGAGGAGGCCATCTTGAAGGCTGAAAGTATCGTGCAAGGAAAATATTTTTGCTTGATTGAATATCAATTAGTTTTGATTTGAAAGGTGCCATATAGGTATTATGATCTAAAAATGTGCAGACCATGTTCCGGTGTCTTCATGGTAATGTAATTCTTGTGATGTTGAGATTAGTGTTATGTGTATATACATTGTGGTGCTTTGTCGAGTTATTGATGAGTTTTTAATATGGTTTTGGTGGTTTGCTGGCAGGTGGATAGGCCTAGTTACAAAGGAGGCTCTGCCGAAATTTCTGAAAAAAATTTGGGAGTTAGTCAAAATTTAGTGACTTGAGGTAGGAATGAAAGGATATATATTAAGTTAAGCATTTAGGGCAAACTCTACTTCTCATTCGAGGACGGATGATCCTAAGGGGGGGAGAATGTAAGGCCCCGGAAAATTTTGCTAAGTAAACTAGGATTTTATGGTGCCACGTAGGCTTATTATAAAATTTTATATGCTATTAACATGTTGTACATCAATTGGACTTGGTAAATAAGTTCACACGTCTTGTGGTAAGTAATTTGGGGTCCAAAGAGGGGCCTAAGTCTAAGGAAAATTGGAAAGGTTCAAAATAGGCTAAGATTTCAAATGAGTTTGCACAAGATCCAACTTTAAACGAGCCTATCTCAATATTTATGAGGTTTTATTTGATGAATAACCTATCAAATGAAAGGTCTTTGAGTCTAGTTCCCAACGCTTCAAACCGTTTGTCATTTGGACATTCATACATAAAGTTATGATCAAATTACTGAAGGCTGGAATAAACGCGATCCTGTGTCAAATCTGCGATCACAGAATCACATTGCGGTCCGCATTTTTGATCTGTGATCGCAAATATGGTCGCAGACTGGGCCAATGTTGCCTAGTTTTGGGCAGTGATTCTGCGATTCACTCTGCGGCTCGCATGTTGGATCTGCGGTCCATTTTGCGATCGCAGACCCTGTTACGAAGGATTATTTTTCCTATTTTTATAACCCGACCCGATTTCAATATATAGGATTTGGGGTTCATTTTGGGATCATTTCTTACTGATTTTAGAGAGAGGTGAGATAATTTTAGATAGATAAGGAGGAACCCAGTATTCAAATCATCCAATCTTGCATCAATCTTCAAGAATCAAAGAACCCAATCACAAGTTCTTCATCGAAGAGGTAAGATTCTATACCCTAGGGTTTAATTTCGAATTTGGGGGTATAAGATGGGTTATTGAGGTATGATTCTTGGATGTATTAGTATTTTTTATACATGCATGTACAACTTAGATTTATGGGAGGATTATTGAACATAAATAAGTAATGATTGGGTTAGGGAATGAAAAAAAATCTTGAAAAGGGGAATTGAAATCAAGATGCTCAACTAGTATTTGATAAAATGCTCAAATGAGCTAGAATTATGAATATATTTCTAATTTGTGTTCAATTTTGTTATGTCTCAAAATATATTAAAGTTGCTAGAATTTTCGGAATATCGTAGTAATTAAAGGAAAGCTCAAGAAAGGTATGTATGGCTAAAACTCCCTCTTCTTAGAAATTGAGCTCCCATGGTGTCCCTGCATATGTTGTAAGTCCAGAATTTGATTTATGTATTATTCATTATTTCAAAGGATTTGGGTGTCGCAAGAATATATGTAAAAGATGTACCTCAATGTTTTTAATATGTTATTCTTGATAAATGAGGATATGTGAACAATGGGAACTATGTGCTAAAATGCCTAGACTTCAAGTCAAGTTTAAATTCAGATTGAGTTGCATATTTTATGCCAAACTATGTGAAATCCTCTATGGGTAGAGATGTTTGAAATAAATCAAAATGAATTTGGGAAATAGAGTATGACCAACATGCTGAGAACTTGAATTATAACTGTACCTGGTGATGTCTATGACATGTGGAAATATGAAACAAATTAAGAAATGAGCTTCGACTTTGCTTTCAATAAATGACTTCAATAACAAAGTGCCTAAAGGCTTTATACACAATTTATGCCATAAGTGGCTATTCGAGACAATGTCTTGCCTTGTGAGAACATCCAATGTGATCCGAGTTGTTACGTACTTTGATGTTGAAATTGTATATTGTCATGATTGGAAAAGAATGATTTAAGAATAATTGGTGTAATTGCTTGCTTCTGCCTTTGATGTGTTTTTATTAGGGGTTGGTGTATCCCCTCTATTGATTTGGAGGAATCCGTTGTGTTTAAGGTTCCATTGTCAATAAACTTGAGGTGTATGATTTCTGAGATATTGTATATGCCGAGGATTCATGGTTCCTCTCATGTGTACTTGAAATCTTGAATTAAATGGCTTGTTGTTGAAATTGATATTGACGTGAAATATGTGGAAATGATGTGAAATGTGGGACCTATGGACAGGCTATGAAACGCATAGGTGTATACCCCGACCCAAGAATTTTTTGAATATCGGGAGACTCGCGCCCGCATGCTGCAAGATCGAGTTTGACTTGCTCAATGAACTCGATCTCCTTTCTGTCTTTCTTGCTTTCTCAATCCAAGCTAACTAATAGAAGTTGGAACCTATGGACGGGCTATGAAACGCATAGGTGTATAATATAATACGTGGAACCTATGGGCGGGCTGTGAAACACATATGTGTATAATATAATATGTGGAACCTATGGACATGCTATGAAACGCATAGGTGTATAATATAATATTTGGACCCTATGGACGGGTTGTGAAACGCATAGGTGTATAATATGATATGTGAAGCCAATGGACGGGCTATGAAACACAACCTAAAGGTATGGAAATTATGTGAAAGCTATGTGATCCCTTTTATTTCATAATGTTGTGATCATTTAAAGTGTTTGAGTTTCACTTGTGATTTCTTTATTCTTGTTTGATAGTTCTTTCTAATTAGATGTTTTTTATTT
Source organism: Nicotiana glauca (assembly GCA_026770625.1). Lineage (NCBI taxonomy): Eukaryota > Viridiplantae > Streptophyta > Magnoliopsida > Solanales > Solanaceae > Nicotiana > Nicotiana glauca. The sequence goes on from MU767813.1 coordinate 56,261, forward strand.
ATACATACTAGTGCTATTCAATGGCACTAACGTCCCTTTTACCGAGGGCGCTACATTTGTGTTATAATTGTAGGTGGTTCCATAGCAGGCAGTGTTGGTCGCAGCCGGTGACGTATCTTCCTTTCAGCTGATTTGGTAAGCCCCACTTCATTCCGGGACCTTGTACAATTGTTTATCATGTACTTTGTATTTAGAGGTATAGCCGGAGCCTTGTTGCCGGTATTTCCACATTATTCTTCAGTTATATTTAGAGGCTCCGTAGACAGGTTGTGGGTGGTGTTTGGTATTGGGAATTAAAGTAAAAATATTGATGTTTTACAAAGATTTATAAACTTACAATATCTTGATAATCATGGTTTAATCTTCTAATGGAAATAAAGTGGAAGTTGTTCATGAAATACTTTCTAAGTATGATCAATGGAGTCCATCTCCTATTTATTCATGAATTAGTTTGGGTAGAATGAAACATAACAGGTTGCTCAGTTGGGTTTACTCGGTTGAGCGCCGGTCGTGCTCCTCGAATTTTGGGGCGTGAGATAATCATTCCTCAATGAGGGGCTACACGTGACATTATCGCGTGGTCATCATATCCATATCTACCCTTCCCACCCCGTTAAGGTATTTAATGCACGGATTGGTCTCGATCACGTATTGCATGCTATTACCCGTCCTACTCCAGTCAGTCCCAAAGGTATTTAGGACTACTAATCCTAAAAGGAGAGATATTAGGCTTATTTGGAGTTTCAAAGGTGAAAAACTCTAAGGCAACATACAAAACACATATTGTATATTTGGGTAAAGCATATAAACAAACGAAGGCTCATATATACCTCCTTAAATAAAGAAAGCGTATAATTAGCATGACTTGCACATACTTTTTAGGTCTTATTAAAAATGCCAAAGACGAGGGAATTTAAATATTGAAGCAAATTGGTTTATTACATAACTCAGCTAAGATATTCGAATCAGGCCTGCCTACTGGTTGTAATGATTAATAGAAACAAATTCAGTTTACAGTTATTATTCTAAGGCTTGCCTATGTGTTTAGACAAGGTCCTATAGGCATGATATCTACTGAACTTAGAAGGTGATGAGATAGTAAGGCTCGAAATGAATTGTTTGAAGTCCTATATGCATACTTGTTAAACTTGTTAAGTGAGGGACTTAGATTATTAAAAGAGATGCAGAATGTACAAAAATTAAATAAACTGGTTACAGGTTCTGCGGGTGATAGCATCTACTATTACCGATTTTATATCCAATATTGACTGTGAATGAAAACGAATAAGAATTGCTCAAGGATCCCTATAGGCATGATTTCTGTGCATTACTGATTTTAGATGTGGTATCTAATTGCAAAAATCTTATAGACATGATGTCTAAGTGCAGAAACTTATTTTAAACCTTATAGACATAGTATCTAAATGTAGAAACTTGTTTTAAACCTTATAGACATGGTATCTAAATGCAGAAACTTGTTTTAAACCTTATAGACATGGAGTCTAAATGCAGTTTGAATTATTGAAACATTCCTATAGGCATGGTTTCTAGGTGAAGTTTGAATATGCAGGAGTTAAAGCACCCTGTAGGCATGATTCCTAGGTGACGTTTGAATATGCAGAAGTTAAAACACCCTATAGGCATGCCTTATAGGTGAAGTTTGAATATGCAGAAGTTAAAACACCCTATAGGCATGATTTCTACCCTTGCATGCATAGTTACCCACCCCTATTCACTAACCAGCCCAGATGTTTATTACAACTTATTACAAACTAGAATAATAAATCACATAAGAAAAGCACAAACAAAAGTATAACCCGAGGAAGCCTGATTCTTGACTTCCTCTTTGAGTTATGAGATAGACCAACTAAAAGACCATTGATCCAAAGCCTTTCTCCAATTTGAGTGTGTCAGAGTTCCCTAAGAGCCTCAATAAGACTCTGGGCAGTGCTCACACCCAAATTATATCACCAGAATAGGGACAAGTACAGTGTGGAAGTGCCAACCCTCAAGTGTCCAAGTTCAGAGGGAGCTCATGGGTCTCAAGGAAAGGCTCAAAGAGGGGGCAGAACTTAAGTCTAAGAGAGAGTGCAAGTGAAGAAACATATTTCTGAGGGAATAAAGGAGAGGGAAAGGGGTGCTGAGAAATAGCCATAAACAAGTTGATAAATTTATATAAAAGGGGTTCAGGGGTCGGGAAATTGCAAAGAGCCTATGTACTTAGGCAAGGGTCAGCTTTGGGCATGCACAATAATAGAAGATGCTGGCATGCCCCTAAGCCCATCAGAACACATAATACTAGAGAATACATAGAGGTTATGATCCCAGGGAAATCAAGTTTGAGTCATGGACAACAATGCTCAATACTGGCATGCCTCAAACAAACCATCAATATCAAACACATTAGGGTAGGTGTTTAGGATTCTTAATACATAGATTCAGAATAGAAGAAAGAAATTACAGCATGCTAGAATAAAGTACTGAATCAAACACAAGCAGTAGGCAGACAAGAAAGCAAAAATATTAAATAAATATATTGTTGTGATGCTGAAATTTTAATCAGAACATACCAGTTCAAAGAAGCAAAATACAATAAAGGCAAGGTAGCGGGATTTTGAAATATAGCTTTGGCTTTCAGCTAGCTAAATAAGTCACAGTAGAAGTAGTAAAGCAGGAGAGAATGTTTTCAGTGTAAGTGATTTTAGAACTGAGAGTGTTCCTCTGTGTTAATGAAAGAGCAAGGTATTTATAGTTTGAAGACAGGTAGAAAATAAAGCAAGAATTATAGTTTAGCAGTAATTATCGAACTATGTACTAATTAAAATCAAATCAGTATAAGTGCCTCCTTTATTTAAGGAGTTAAAATTAAACGGTAACATGCAAACACTAAATAAGGGAAGAAATCACATAAGGCTGAATATAACCAATAAGGAAATATTTCAGTATAGTACAAGTACTCAATATGTAATGGAGACTAGGTTCATCAGATCCTAATCCAGGAAATGTCGGTAAGAATCAAGTACCAATATAACCAAGGAAAGGGAATCAATCATATTGAGTAGAAAAGGTAAGGATCGAAGGTTCAAAGGAAAGTGTTCAAATTAGACCAAGAAATAAGAAAATCAGTATGGTGAGACAAGGAAAGAATCAAAATTTCACAAGGAATGGTTTGGAATTGGTCCAGAATTGAATGTCATTCAAAAGGGGAATTAAGCATATAAAAGAGTGCATAAACATTAGGCATGCGAGGCTAAGCTTATGACAAAGAGAAGTATCATGGAATAACAATCACAAAGCCAGTAGATAGTGAACTATCGAAACATGTTAGTCACATAGGTCAACTTTAGTAACTTAGTAATAGAGAAAAGGGTATCAAATAGTATGTAAATGGTCAAGTGAAAAGGCCCTTCTGAAAAGTATAATGGTGACAAGATGTCAAAATCACTTGCTAAAACCAAAGGGTTTAAAATCTAGTCGAGCAACTTCAAACTGGTGAAACAGCTTCAGAAGCTTGAATAAGCCCCAAATAATTTAGGGTTTTAAAACCAATCAAACTCAGAGATGATGAATAAGTAAATCACACAGCAAATAGTCTCAGAACTCGAATGAACCCAAAATTTTAGGGTTTTCAACACCAATCGAGTCTAGAGATGAAAATCAAGTAAATCAGACAAACACTAACAAAATAGATTCGAAAATCTCAAAAGAAATTGAGGACCTTAACATGCAAACTCAAGTAGAATAACGACATAAGGGAACACAGTAGAACATGTCAAAAAAATTAGAGAAGCTTCGAAATAACTTAACAAAACTTAAATCGGAAAATAAGGGTTTTTAAAGATAGAGTTTTAAAAGAAACTTTTAAAAAAATGATCAGAAGTTTATAGCAAGCACATGTCTGAAACAGACTAATCGGAAGAACCTTAAAGGTTAGGGTTTCAGAAGAACCCCAAATGGTGAGAAAGTCTTGGAAAAGCATCGATCTAAGCAAGAGAAGTTAAGAGTAAGACTCGAATAGCCTTGGCTGGCCGGATCAAGGTCAAAGATGACCAGAGCCATTTATAAAGCTGAGATCAACCAAGGTCTGGACCAAGATTTTCCAGGATTCAGCCTTGAAACCGTGATACTTGAACACGTAGAACCCCAGGGAGGTGGATACAAACTTCAATAGATTTGGAAGCAATTGATTTGGGCAGTTTTAGGGTGGTAGTTGAGGGCGACGGCTAGGGTTTGAGAGGGGGTTGAGAGAGAATTGAGAGACAAAGGGATTCAGAGGCGGCTAAGGGTGTGAAATGGTTAGGGTTAGGGGGCAGGTCGAGATTAAAAAAGGAAAGGGTTAATGTAAGCCATTGATTTGAGCGATCAACAACTGGGATTAAATGGGAATCCGGGTGGGTTATTTTAATATGGTAGTGGGTCAGGTATGACTAGTATTTTGGCTGGGTAATTGGGTTTAATATTGGGTTCAATTGGAGGTTCAAATAAGGCTAAAATCGAAATACCATTGGGCTAGATTTTAAATTGTCACTTTTCCCTTATTTATTTTAGAAAAATAGAAGAATAATTTCCGAAAATAAATTAAAGGTAGTAAAATCATTATTAATAACTAATTATCAAATTAAAAATATTAGACCTAATTTTATAGACATAAATGTAATTAAATATAAAAGAAGCTAATATTGCAATTATATGCAATTTAGCCTAAAAAATACTAAATAAATTTGTAAAAAATATGCAAAAACTTATCTTAGCTATATTTTAGTATAAGTATGAGAGTCTAATTAATGAATCACTAAAATTATAACTTTGAGAATAATTATTGGGCTTTTTTAGGGCAATAAATTAATTTAAAAATCTTTTAAAAATTAAGAAAAAATAATAAAACATTTGGACATAGTTATATATGCATACATATGCTATTTTGAAAGTGTTTTTCATATTAAAAAAAAATATATAGGGAAAAATTGGATATCAACAGCTGCCCCTCTTTACCTGGGAAGGATGAAAGAGTTGCCGGGTAAAGCTATGATAGCTAATTTTGACTAGACGAAATGGTTCGATGGAGTTTAGATCATACCCTAGCTTCTGAGCTGCCTACATATCCCCGGTCTTACAGGAATCGGCCATATGTAGTTGTGGATCCATCGACGGAGTATGCCGATGGAGACTTTCCAAGAACGGACGCAATATTCAAGACGGGGTGAATGGTTAAAGTTTGATTGGACCGCGGGAACTGGAGCAGGGTCGCTCCTACCAAGATAGCCGTTGCTTACTGGTCTACCTAAAAATAAGCAATACAAGCATATATGGTGCGTAGATTTAAACATGATGCAAATTTCCGTCGGACCATGAAGGTTGTCTTTGGACGGTTAGAATGACGTCCTTCGACCATGATATCATGGGCCATGAAGCGTATAATAAAAGGATTCATAGGCCATGAAATGATCTCTTGGGCTATGGGAATGATGCCTTTGAATAATGATATGCAAAATATTAAAAGAGATCCTCAGGCCATGACATGGTGTTCTCGGGCTATGCAAATGGTGCCTCTGAACAATGATGCCTTTGAATAATTTGACGATCTTTCAGCCTATGAGATGCAGTATTTGGTGATCTTTCAGACCATGAGATGCAGTATTTGGCGATCTTTCAGCCCATGAGATGCAATATTTGGCGATTTTTTAGCCCATGAGAAGCAATAGGTGGCGATCTTTCAGCCCATAAGATGCAACATTTGGCGATCTTTCAGCCCATGAGATGTAATAGGTGGCAAACTTTCAGCTATGCGAATGTAAATGAGGCGGCGATCATTTTGCCATACAAATGTAGATAAGGAGGCAATCTTTCGACCATGCAAACATAAATGAGGTGGCAATCTTTCAGCCATGTAACTGTAGATAAGGTGGCGATCTTTCAGCCATGCAAGTGTAAATAAGGTGGCGATCTTTTAGCCATGCAAACGTAAATGAGGTGGTGATCTTTAGGCCATGCAAATGTAAATAAGGTGGCTATCTTTCAGCCATAAAAATGTAGATAAGGCAGTGATCTTTCAGCCATGCAAATGTAAAGGTGGCGATCTTTCAGCCATGCAATGCAAAAATTCAGATGGACACAATATTTGGTCTCGGAAGGCAGAATGGTAGCCTTATGCAATGCAGAAAAATGCATATGGAGACAATTTTTAGTCTCAGAAGGCCGAATGGTAGCCTTATGCAATACAGAAAAAATGCAGATGGAGATAGTGTTTAGTCTCGGAAGGCAGAATGGTAGCATTATGTAAGAAATAGAAAGGGCAAATTATAACGACCCGACCGGTCATTTTGAGTACCAGTGCTCCGTTCAGTAGTCGGAGGCCATGAACAGCTTCATTTCAGGTATTATGACTTGTACGCGTGGTCGGAATCGAATTTTGGGAAGTCCAGAGTTGATTTGGGAAGAGAATTCTTATTTCGGAAGCTTAAAGTTGAAAGAATAAACTAGGATTGGAATTTTGAGTAAACAACCTCGGAATCGGGATTCAAAGGTTCCAGCAGGTTTGTATGGTGATTTCGGACTTGGGCGTATGCTCGGATGGGGTTTTGGATAACCCGGAAGCGTTTTGGCGCCTATCGTGGAAGTTAGCAGTTTGGAAGAAATTTCTTAAGTTTGGCTTGAAGTGCATTTCAATGTTATCAATGCCCGTTTGGAATTCCAAGACTAGGAGTAGCTCCACATGGTGATTCTGGAGTTGGGAGCACGATCGGAAGTGGATTCGGAGGTCCGTAGGTCATTTTGAAGCCATTTGGCTAACGATAGAAATTTGAAGGTTTTGAGAAGTTTGACCGGAGGTTGACTTTTTGATATCGGGGTCGGAATCCAATTCCGAAAGTTGGAGTAGGTTTGTAATGTCAAATATGATTTGTGTGAAAAATTTGGGGTCAATCGAACGTGATTTGATTGGTTTAAACATCGGAAATAGAAGTTGAAAAGTTCAAAGTTCATAAAGCTTGAATCGGGGTGTAATTCATGGTTTTAGAGTTGTTTTATATGATTTGAGGCCTCGAGCAAGTTCGTAATGTGTTTTGGGATTTTTTGGTGGTTTTGGTTGAGGTCCCGGGGGCATCGGGTGGATTCCGGGTGGTTAACAGATCGAAAAATGGATTTTGAGAAAAGGTGAGGATTTCTGGTTGCTGGAATTTCCACTTCTGTGGAAATGGGACCACAGAAGCGGCCCCGCAGAAGTGGAATGGGAGCCGCAGGAGTGGTTTGTGGTCAAGGCTTGGAGACCGCAGATGCGGTCAAGGATCCGCAGAAGCGGGGCCGCATCTACCGAGGGAAGATCGCAGAAGCGAAAATGAGAGACCCAGTGGAAGCCGCAGAAGCGGCTGGTTTCTGCAAAAGTGGAACCGCCGAAGCGGTTGGACGTCCGCAGAAGCAGAATTGGGCTGGAGCCCAGGGACAGTAGAAGCGAAACATTTTCCGCAAAAGTGGGACCGCGGAAGCGGGAATATTTCCGTAGAAGCGAAAAGACCTGGAGGCAGAAGGTTATTTTTAAAGTCGGGGATTGGCCATTTCTCTCATATTTTCTTGGCTTGGGGGCGATTCTTGGAGGATTCAAGAGAGGAATTTATTCATCAATGATAAGGTAAGATAATCCCACCTATTATGAGTTAAATACATCAATTTTGTAAGGATTTGGGCATGCAAATTTGTATAAAAATTGAGGTTTTGGTAGAAAACCTAGAAAAATTATATTCTTGGAATTTAGCCACGATTTTGAGTATTAAATTAGGAGAAAATTATATGTTTGAGTTCCTAAGGTCATGGGTAATCTTTATCTTCAAGAAATTTTGGAATCCGGGCACGTGGGCCTAAGGGCATTTTTGTTATTTTATTAAGCGGAGTTGGGAATTTGTATAATTTGAATTGTTGACAAGTATTTGAACATGTTCTCATTAGTTTGTCGTTAATTGGCTAGTTTTGGTGCATTGTGTGCCGGTTCAAGCCTACGGAAGAATGTAAATTGTCGGTTATGAGTCTTCGGAGCGAGGTGAGTCACCTTTCTAATCTTGTGAAAGGGAATTTACCCCATAGGTGAGTTAAATTGGTTATGTGCTCCTATTTGTGGGGGCTACGTACGCACGAGGTGACGAGAGTCCGTGCATAGCTACTATATGTTATTGTCTGGGTAGTCTAGGACCCAAAAGCATGTTACACTTGGTGTATTTGTGAACCCATTGATGGGTTGAATTGTTTAAATCACATTAAATTAGTAAATGAATTTCAAAGGGTTAAACTTCATCTCTCAAAAATTGTTAAAGGAGAATTGGTATTATTTGGATAATTTTTCCCTATAAATTCTTAATTGGCTATTTGAGCATGTATTTTATGTGTACCTGCGTCGCATGCGTGATTCACGAGCAGGGTATGTGTTTATTTATGGAACGGGCCGAACGCCTCGGCAGATTAAATAGATGCATCTATTGGTTCGGGCCGCTCGACCCTCGGCACTGCACAGTTTACATTCCTGTTGGATCGGGCCGTCGTCTCGGTGTGATTTGAGCATGTTACTTGTCGCTTGAGAATTTTAAATGTGGATTTGTCCCTTCGTGGCTTGATATAAATTGATAAGACACTAAAGAATAAATCTTGGAAGCCCTTGCTTAATTGTTGAAGGTGTTTACGTGTTTCCTGGCTTCGCGAATTTGAACTACTATATAAATCCATGATTTTCCTCGCATTTCTAAAATATTGTTAATTGACCTCTAGTGAGTGTCGAAGTTGGCCATCTCGTCTCTACCCCTTCAAGATTAGGCGGGATACTCACTGAGTATACGTTGATTATGTACTCATACTACACTTTTGTGCATTTTTGTTGCACATGTATATATACCTCTGGCAGCCTACTGGGCGTAGCAACACAGACGACTCTGGGACTAGGTGAGCTGCATTGTTCGAGACGACCCATAGCTAGTGTAGTTCCTTTCAACATTTTTATTATTTATTATCTGTCCACTGTATTTCGGATAGATGTTGTATTTTACTTTCCTTATCGATAGTTGCTCATGCACTTGTGACAACGAGTTTCTGGGATAGTTTTCGAAGGATTGTATTAATTGTTTTTATTTAAATTTGAATTCAAGGAGTGATCTTTTATTTATGAAAAATGGAAGGAAAAACCTTAGATTTTCAAAAGTATTTAATTGATAATTGTTTTGGCTTGCCTGACAGAGGTGTCTGGCGCCACCATGACCCTTAGTGGATTTTGGGTCGTGACAATATGGTATCAGAGCAATAGGTTCCCGTCGGTCTCATGAGTCATGAGCAAGTCTAGTAGAGTCTCGCTGATCGATACGGAGACGTCAGTACTTATCCTCGGGAGGCTACATGGCTGTTAGGAGTACTTCCCTTCTTGATTTCCTTATCGTGCGGTTCAATTCCTTTGAGGCTTATGCCTTTGATTTCTTCCTACTCAATCTTACGCGGGCGCTTGTTATAAATCGAAAATTGAAGGATTGTAATGGCACTACAAAATGTGGTGCGGTATGATTCTCCCGGTATAGTTGATTGGACTATTATAGTCGCCTTATGGAAGGATATTCCATTGTTTTAGCTCAGTAACAGAACTTCTAAGAGCCTTGAGGCTAGGCACAGGTTGCCATAATGCTTTTGAGCGATTATTCCGCAGTGTTGTTGTGATGGTAGGGTGTTTGCCCACGTGTCGGGGCAGTGAATGAATTGAAGGAAGGTTTACTCAGAGTGTAATCAAAGGGATTCAGTATTTTCTTCCCGGCAGGTGAAGGGCAATCGAACTAAGGATGGTCAGATGTAGACTGGTGGAAGTAATGAAACGTGGTAATTGCAAGCGTGGTGGAGTTCTCCTCTATGTGGGGGTGCTGTTGTCCTAATTGAACGCTTTAAGTTTGTCGGTGTTATGATCTACTACCATTCGCCTTGGGCCAATATATTGTGAAATATTATTTGAGGTATAACTATCCGATATCGCAGGGTGCGGTGGTTCCGAATTGAATCAGTATTGCAAATGTCGACGGTTCGATAAAGATTACCTTCAGAAGGGTTTGAGTCAGTAGCGATTTGTGGGTTCAAGTTCTATGAAGATGAATTTTATTAAGGCAAAAACCGAGCAACAAGAGATGAGAAAGACATATGGGAAGTGTTAGGCGAAGTTTTAAACTTCTAAAGGGACATGCTTAGGAAGCGCAGGCCGGGCAGTTGATTGAAGGAGTGAGTTTGCCCAAAGTGAGAGAGTGGCGGAGCGGTATAGGGCCTAGTAGTAGGGTGACTACGCGCCTAAGGATATTTGGAAGGATCTGGGATCTTAGCGACGGGCAATGGAAGTCTGTAGAGTTAATTTGAAGCATAGGTTGTTATGCGGTAGGAGATTTGGTATGACGGAAAGGAGTTGCTTGAAATGAAGAAAGATGTAGTATGACTTTGAAGTGGAAGGATGTTGTCATGTATTTAATGGGTGTCCACGAAGGGTAAATGGACGGGTACGGTTAGGGAGTGAGCTTGGACTCATGAGGGTTATTTCCTGTGAGCAGTTTAGCGGACGCGTGGTTGGCGAGGCTTCTGCAAAGAGTTCTACGGGTTATACAGCAAAGGGAACTGTTGTGTGAATGCTGTCAATGGTTTAGATTATCAAATTGGGTTTCTATGGTAAGATATCGAGAATGCTGGAGATTGATTACGCAAAGTTATGTCAATAAGAGATTAAGAATCATGGTGAACTCCTGAGTTTTGTAATAATGGCTTCGAGCTAAGTGGGAGAGTCCCACTACTTATGGTTGGGTTGCATGGTTAACTACTTGCAAAGTTTCCGGTTATTAGCATACTGAGGGGTTATCCAAGCTACAAAAAAATACCATAAGTAGTAATTTGAGCAGAGGAATTATTAAAGATGAGCTACGGTTGGCCTTATGGGCTCATGTTCAAACTTGGGAAAAGATTAAGGATTTATGCCTTGTACAGAAGCGGGTTAAGAGTGGAGTGACTCTTCCAGGTGCTTCATTGAGAGGGTATTAATGTGCTAGAAGATTTAGGGAGCTGATTATATTCGGGATCAAGTCAGAGCGGGTGGCTCTTAGCAACGGTCCTAGTAGATCCTAAGGGATAAAGTGTGGTGCCCAATGATTTCAAGCCTATGAGTTACAGTTAAGGATCAAGATTTGTAACAGCTCATGAGAAGGTGCCCAGAATGTTCTATGATATTTTGACTTGTGGTGTAGCATTTGAGAAATGTGAAATAATTCGTGAGATTTGAGATACCATGGTCTCATGATTCAAAGTCACTCGGGGTGAGTGTAGTGGGAGTATGTTATGTGTTGAAGAGAGTTAGTATTAATTCCAAAGCAATCAAGGATAAATTGGAAGGAAAGGGATTGATTAGCCATAGTTGAATTTGGCATGTTGGGGTCTATAATCAGTTCATTCAACGTGATCGAGTTATGCGTATGATTTGTGGCGGTACGAGTGAGGTTTGTCGGCCGCCGTAATTGACGTTATTCAGAAGCATTCTTCTGTTATGGCTTGTTAAGTGGAAGCAGGTTCCGGAAGGAATATGGTGGCTTGGGCTACTACTTAGAGATTTGCATATCCTTCGGTTATAGGAATTAACTTGTATGTTGCTATGATTCTCCTGAAGTGAGTTAAGTGAAAAGTTTGTATATGATGAAGTGTTAAAATATTAATGATTTCGGAGTTACGATGAAGGTCGTGTTCTATGGTATGTTGGCACATTGGGTGCAGTGAGTAGCATGGAAATTCGAAGTGTGGATTGAGGTTACAGTTTGCTGTTGGTAAGGATGGCACGAGCTCGGATGAGCCAGAAAAGGGTGGAATGATAAAAGTAAATTGGTGTTGTCTTCAGCTTCACCTGAGATCGATGTTTTGTGGAAAAAGTCCTTACATCGTGGTTAAGGATTCTTGATCGCCTTTCAGCGTTAGTGCGGCCGATGGTTTGAATGAGCGGACCCGTTATTTATTTCAGAAGATATTGGGAGTGTGTCCAATAGGAAGATTGTATAAGTGTGACATGTAGTGACTTGATTGACTAAAGATTTAAACCAAGTATGAGGATTGTGGTAATATCATTAATTTGAGAATTAGGCCTGGAGGGCACTTTGTTTATTGGGTTATGAACTGAGAAGGTTGCTCCGGTTATGACGGTTGTTCTTGTGTGTTACGAGGGGAGGGAATTGTATGAACCTTTGAAAGGTTATTGGCTTAGTTTGATGTGATCATGATCGACTTGAGGTCGGTGGATAGGTTTAAATGTGAATATGGACTCTATGTTAGGCTAGTTGTGTTCATTTCAATAACGCACTCCTTATGGAGTAGTTAGGGTGTTATCTCGTTGTCATATGTTTCATGTAGTGATGCATTGCACCGTGTGAGTTGTGGGACGGCCTGAGAAATTGTGTATGTGTTGAGGACCCGCGTGGGAATGTCATATTATGAGCAAAAATGGCTCTTGGGATTCGGATTATATATCGCACCTCAGTGGTGCTTGAGTTTCGTAGCTTATGGCGCTATATGTCCCCCTAGGGATGGTATTATGCACTTAGAGTGCTTGTGACCAAGATTCGGTATTTCATTGTAGTGAGAAATTTAGCTCGATGTGTATATATTTATGTGAGTTCTACGTGTGGATCGGGTGGCACGCCGCCATGGTTATATTATGAGGATCAGGTGGCACGCCGCCATGGTTATATTGTGAGGATCGGGTGGCATGCCTCCATGGTTATATTGTGAGGATCGCGTGGCACGCCGCCATGGTTATGCTGTGTGGATCGGGTTGCACGCCGCAACAATGTGATGTTGAGAGTAGTTTTCTATATGCTAATTTTGTATGTCCTACTTCCTATTTTCTAAGGAAAGTCCGTAGTAGTGCAGGAGTTAGGTACTTCCTTCCAGAGTTCGCTTTCCTTTCGTATCGCGTTCGAATTTGGTGGTCTATTGGCACATTGTGGCATCATATGAGACTTTTGATTCTGCCTGGGGTGGCTTAGTGCTTGAGCAGTTCGTACTGGGTGAGGCGAGATTTTTGGATTTAGGATCAGTGCAATCTGAGTATATGAAGTAAATTATGGAGATAAGACGGTTATCTGGTCTTGAATGAGGTGATGGTTCTGTCAGGGATGTAGACTGAATGATTTGTTGACTCGACAGTTGGTTATGAACTTCAGCACATCTCATCCATCGTGGCGGTATTGTAAGAGTTAGAGTAAGACTGGTGTGAGTCATGAGGTGCAATGGGAGCATTTGATTCGTTGAATTTTGGCTAAGTTGATCAGAAAATATTATTGTTGTCTTGTGGACTAAGTGTTGCAAATTAAGAATCCAGCAAAGTTATGCAGTCATGTTTGAGTACAGCGTGTAGTGATTGATATGGTGGCCGTATTTTGGAAACGGGCCTGGCATAGGATTCCGGATGTTGGAATCGGGCTCTAAGGCTTATTTGCTTGAATAAAAGGGAATATCTTCATAATTTATCAAGCTAATGTGCCCAGCTAAGTTGTGATAGCACGGGAAGGTGCACGAGATGCTAAACAGTGATTTCAGACTACTTCCGTATAGTTCTCAGCATGTTCGAGGACGAACGTATGTTTAAGTGGGAGAGAATGTAACGACCCGACCGGCCGTTTTGTGTACTAGCGCTCCGTTCATCAGTCAGAAGCCATGAACAGCTTCATTTCAAGTATTATGACTTGTACGCGTGGTCAGAATCGAATTTCGGGAAGTCCAGAGTCGATTTGGGAAGAGAATTATTATTTCGGAAGCTTAAAGTTGAAAGAATGAGCTAGGATTGGAATTTTGAGTAAACGACCTCGGAATCGGGATCTGAAGGTTCCAGCAGGTTCGTATGATGATTTCGGACTTGGGCATATGCCTGGATGGGGTTTTGGATAACCCGGAAGCGTTTTGGCGCCTATTGTGGAAGTTAGCAGTTTGGAAGAAATTTCTTAAGTTTGGCTTGAAGTGCATTTCAGTGTTATCAATGCCCGTTTGGAATTCCGAGACTAGGAGTAGCTCCGCATGGTGATTTTGGAACATTTTCCGCAAAAGCGGGACCACGGAAGCGGGAATATTTCCGCAGAAGCGAAAAGACCTGGAGGCAGAAGGTTATTTTTAAAGTCGGGGATTGGCCATTTCTCTCATATTTTCTTGGCTTGGGGGCGATTCTTGGAGGATTCAAGAGGGGAATTCATTCATCAATGATAAGGTAAGCTAATCCCACCTATTATGAGTTAAGTACATCAATTTTTTAAGGATTTTGGCATGAAAATTTGTATAAAAATTGAGGTTTTGGTAGAAAACCTAGAAAAATTATATTCTTGGAATTTAGCCATGATTTTGAGTATGGAATTAGGAGAAAATTATATATTTGAGTTCCTAAGGTCATGGGTAATCTTTATTTTCAAGAAATTTTGGAATTCGGGCACGTGGGCCTGAGGGCATTTTGGTTATTTTATGAAACGGAGTTGGGAATTTGTATAATTTGAATTGTTGACAAGTATTTGAGCATGTTCTCATTAGTTTGTCGTTAATTGGCTAGTTTTGGTGCGTTGTGTGCCGGTTCAAGCCTACGAAAGAATGTAAATTGTCGGTTATGAGTCTTTCGAGCAAGGTGAGTCTCCTTTCTAATCTTGTGAAAGGGAATTTACCCCATAGTTGAGTTAAATTGGTTATGTGCTCCTATTTGTGGGGGCTACGTACACACGAGGTGACGAGAGTCCGTGCATAGCTACTATATGCTATTGTTCGGATAGTCTAGGACCCAAAAGCATGTTACACTTGGTTTAATTGTGAACCCATTGATGGGTTGAATTGTTTAAATCACATTAAATTAGTAAATGAATTTCAAAGGGTTTAAACTTCATTTCTCAAAAATTGTTAAAGGAGAATTGGTATTATTTGGATAATGTTTCCCGATAAATTCTTAATTAGCTATTTGATCATGTATTTTATGTGTACCTACGTCGCATGCGTGTTTCGCGAGCAGGGTATGTGTTCATTTATGGAATAGGCCGAACGCCTCGGCAGATTAAATAGATGCATCTATTGGTTCGGGCCGCTCGACCCTCGGCAGTGCACAGTTTACATTCCTGTTGGATCGGGCCGTCGCCTTGGTGTGATTTGCGCATGTTACTTGTCGCTTGAGAATTTTAAATATGGATTTGGCCCTTCGTGGCTTGATATAAATTGATAAGATAATAAAGAATAAACCTTGGAAGCCCTTGCTTAATTGTTGAAGGTGTTTACCTATTTCCTGGCTTCGCGAATTTGAACTACTATATAAATCCATGATTTTTCTCGCATTTCTAGAATATTGTTAATTAACCTCTAGTGAGTGTCAGGGTTGGCCATCTCGTCTCTACCCCTTCGATATTAGGCGGGATACTCACTGAGTACACGTTGATTACGTACTCATACTACTCTTATGTGCATTTTTGTTGCACAGGTATATATACCTCTAGGAGCCTACTGGGCGTAGCAGCACGGACGACTCTAGGACTAGGTTAGCTGCATTGTTCGAGACGACCCGCAACTTGTGTAGTTCCTTTCAGCATTTTATTATTTATTCCCTATCCACTGTATTTCAGACAGATATTGTATTTTACTTTCCTTATCGATAGTTTCTCATGCACTTGTGACACCGGGTTTCTGGGATGGTTTTCGAAGGATTGTACTAATTGTTATTATTTAAATTTGAACATGGAAGGAAAAACCTCAGATTTTTGAAAAGTATTAAAAGAGGATTTAGTTGATAATTTTGTTGGCTTTCCTAACAGAGGTGTCCGGCGCTACCATGACCCTTAGTGAATTTTGGGTCGTGACACAAATGGTAATACAGTTTCCTTAGCTGATAGCAGGTTGCAGTATTGTGACTTCTAGGGACATTGTGATATAGGGAATATCATCTACGTGCATGGATAGCAAATGCTGGTAAGTGCAACAAATTTGAGAGTTGTATTCATGAGCAATGTTTGTCTCTGTCACGCCCCGAATCCGAGGGACATGACCGACGCTCGACCGAGTAGCCCCAGTCAAGCGGACCTGGGTGCCTCTCCTACCCCACATGTTACCTTGCATTCTTCATTACTTATTAGACAAGAGAAATAAACATTTACAATAAAAACACCTTTTTATTACAAAACATACATATGGTACATGATTCTTAGTGTAGTTTACACTTTACATAGACCAACATGCAAGATACATAGTACATAAGTTCATGACCCACATTTCCTGTCTACGGAGCCTCTAAACATGAAAAAGGGATGATATCGTACTTGCCGGCTCTGGCAATACCTTATACAAATATCAAAATAAGATCCCAAAATAGAAGCGGCATGAGCCACGCAGGGCCCCGAAAGGAAAGGGGCTCACTAATTCAGCTGACGGGAAGTGATGAAGAGCTACGGTCGGTGGACTGGAGTAACTGCTATGGATCCACCTACAATCATAACACGAATGTAGCGCTCCCAGCAAAAGAGACGTCACTACACTTGAATTGTACTGGTACGTATGAACAAACTTGCTCTAAGTAAACTCAAGCCATATACAAGTAGGTAACAATAATAGAAACAACAATCAAATGCACAAGAAAAGGAACAATCAAGCCAAACAAGTTTTCAATCTCTCTTGTTTCCCCCTTCCACAATTCCACGTTAATGATTTCACAATTTGCTCAAATGTTTATTTCAACAGCGATTTCGATCACTTTCCACCCTTATTACCTCGGCCACCCTTATCACCACAACCCACATCTTATAACTTCGTGTTGCGGCATGAAACCCGATCCCACCGTACAATCACAATTCACCAACAACACAACAACAATCAACAATTCACAAAGATCAACAACAACACTTCTTAAGAAATAACAATAACAATTTACAAGTATTTATATAACCAACAATACTATTTTCCGTCATATCCAACAACTCACATGTGTTTTACATCACAACGACAATTGCCCACAATAAGCCATAGATGTGGTTATCACAGTTATTCCAGTTGCATCATTTATGATTTTCTTTCGTCAGTTGTTCCTCAATTCTTACCACAAGCACAATCACAATAATTTCATGAATAAGCCACGCAGATATCACATACCAAACATTCGTACACCAAACAAGGCGATTCTACAAAGATCATGGTTAGCCATACATACCTGGAGCCGAATTCCCTTTTTAACTTCTAGTTTCAATTCACCAAATAGTCTAGCAACGTCTATCTAGTGCACAAGTTAAGACATATGACTTAGAATTGGGGTTCACAATTTCTACTCAAACTTATTTAGGTTATCAACTCTTCTCTTGCAAACCTCTACCTCTACCCAATTTCCCCTTGCTAGGTTTTAGGTTTAAAAAGGCATGCATGTGTGGTTTCAACCATTATTTTAAAGAATCAAGGTGCGAGACCCCCCTAGCTTAAATCGAAAAAAAAAATTAAGGAAAAAGGGTTAGGGATTTTACCTGCAAAAATTGGGAATGAATACAATCAATTAGAATTTTCCCGGCCCCGGTAGTTTGAAGAATCAGATTGATGAAGCTTCCTTTCTCCCTCAAGAACCCTCCCTTCCCTCTCTCTTATTTTGCTCAGAAGATTGTTAAATGAGGGGTTGGGGGCATTTTATTAAAAGGGCTCGGGTTTAAAATTTTAGAAAAGAGAAGCCCGAGCAGGATCTGCAGTTGCACTATGCGATCGCAGAGTTGAAATGCGGTCCGCAGATTGGACCGCAGAAGTGTCCCAAACACGGAATGTCTCTGCCTGGGTATGCGACGGGAATGCGGTCGGCATTCCTATTTTGCGGTCGCATAATGCACCGCAGAACTGACCTTCACAAATCCTTGAGGGACTTATGCGATGACTATGTGGTCCACATATTGATTATGCGATCGCATAATGGACCGCACTTCTAACATCAATTTCGACCAACTCTCTGATTAATTCCGAGGCATAAATGCGGTCCGCATACTTGATCTGCGACCGCATTCTGGATCGCATAATGGCAATTTTTTGGAAAATTTTGATTCTTGATTTTTAAGTGTAAAATCAGTAAAAAGGGTCTGAATCGCAGCGAGAAAGCTCGTCGCCAAGAATTTTTACACATTCCCAACACATATACGGAACTCGACACCACGAAGTACTAAGCTTTGAGCACAAATTTTCCACGGGGCCTTACATCCTCCCCCACTTAAAATCATTCGTCCTCGAATGACGATTTTTGAAAATCAGTTGGTTTGAAAAACATGATATGCAAGCTCCCAAGTTTTTCCAGTAACTCCCATGATTTAGAAAAATTTTGCCTGAGTTTCCTTTGTAATTTGGACACATCTACCTGTCAGAGAGCCCCCGAAACACATTTCCAAGCACCATCACACAATATTTGTTACCCCTATAACTGATATACAATCCATCACCCCCTATATTTGTACATATACAATCGCTTGACACACTTTTACACATAGTTTGATTACTCCAATGAGCCCCATACAGTTTAACCACTACGATTCACTATACACATGCAAATTAATCATTACCAATCTGTGCTATCATAAGCCAGTTACTTATCACAAGAGTTTTTACAAAAACATTCATTTACCAAGAAGGGTTTGCATATGGCTCAAATAATTACAACACATACAATTTTGGCACAATTTGAAGAATTACAATAGTAAAGCATTTAGGGGAGAAATGGGGTGTCTTTGCACCAAATGGGACACAACGCCAGTTCGCTGGGGACAATAGTTCGCGCTATCATTACTGGACTTGTTCGAACAAATGGGGATATTTTTCTTTCATCTTATCTTCCGCTTCCCAAGTGGCTTCCTCGACTTGTTGATTTCGCCACAATACTTTAACTAAAGCAATTTCCTTGTTTCGCAATTTACGGACTTGTCCATCAAGAATAGCAACCGAAATTTCTTCATACGATAACTCTTCAGTAACCTTGATGTCTTCTATTGGCGTGATGGTGGACGGATCTCCAACCACTTTCCTTAACATAGACACATGGAACACCGGGTGCACTAGGGACATTTCAGGGGGCAACTCCAGCTTATAAGAAACTTTCCCGATCCTTTGAATGATTCGGTAAGGCCCGACATATCTAGGACTCATCTTCCCTCTCTTCCCAAATCGCCTGACTCCCTTCATAGGAGACACCCTCAAGAATACCCAATCATTTACTTGGAACTCCAATTCTCTTCGACGTACGTCCGTATAGGACTTTTGGCGACTCTGAGCAGTCTTCATCCTTTCCTGAATGACTTTAACTTTTTCTATAGCCTGGTGCACGAGATCCAGCCCTATCAACTCTGCTTCACCTACTTCGAACCATCCGATCGGAGACCTACATCTCCTTCCGTACAATGCCTCAAATGGGGCCATCTGGATGCTAGCATGAAAGCTGTTATTGTAAGCAAATTCTATAAGGGGCAAGTGATCATCCCAATTATCTTTGAAGTCCAAGACACAAGCCCGTAACATATCTTCAAGCGCCTGAATAGTCCGCTCTGCTTGACCATCGGTCTGCGGATGGAAAGCCGTGCTGAGATTCACCTGGGTACCCAAACCTTTCTGAAATTTCTTCCAAAAATTAGCTGTGAACTGAGGCCCTCGATCCGAAATAATAGAGAGCGGAGTACCATGAAGCCTCACTATTTCCTTGATGTACAACCGAGCATACTGTTCTGAGGTATCGGTGGACTTGACTGGCAAGAAGTGAGCTGATTTGGTGAGTCAATCCACTATCACCCAAATTGAGTCGAACTTTCGCTGAGTGTAAGGTAATCCTACCACGAAATCCATGTTGATCATCTCCCATTTCCACATTGGTATTTGCATAAGCTGGGTTAACCCATCGGGCCGCTGATGCTCAGCTTTTACTTGCTAACAATTTGGACATTTAGATACAAAGTCAGCCACACCCCTCTTCATACCGTTCCACCAATAAATTTCCTTGAGATCGTGATACATTTTCATAGAACCTGGGTGCACCGAATACCTGGAATAATGAGCCACCGCCATTACTCTCTCCCGAAGTTTATCCACATCTGGAACACATAGCCTTCCTTGACATCGTAACACACCATCATTGCCGTCGAGTGAAAATGCTGAAATTTTGTTGTTCAGAACTGCCTCCTTCATCTGTGCCAATGCTGGATCGATGAAATGTTTTTCCTTCACTTCCGCTACAAGCGATGATTCTGCTCTATTACGCACTATAATTTCCTCCTCATTTGGGGGTCAAAATGCAAACCCCAAGACTGGCCAACTAATAAACCTCCCGAGTTAGGAGCCTCTGATCCGCCCCCAAGTGAGCCAAACTACCCATGGATTTTCGACTGAGGGCGTCGGCCACCACATTTGCCTTTCCTGGATGGTATAAGATGTTCATATCATAATCTTTAAGTAATTCTAACCACCGCCATTGCCTCAACTTTAACTCCTTCTGTTTGAACAAATATTGGAGACTCTTGTGGTCCGAGAACACATCCACATGGACCCCATAAAGATAATGCCGCCATATTTTTAAGGCAAATACAACTGCTGCTAGCTCCAAATCATGCGTCGGGTAATTCTTCTCATGATTCTTGAGTTGCCTTGAATCATACGCTATAACCTTCCATTACTGCATCAATACACACCCTAAACCAACCCTGGAAGCATCGCAATAGACCACAAATCCTTCCGTGCCTTCCGGCAAGGCCAATATCGGTGCTGAGGTCAACCTTGACTTCAATTCCTTAAAACTTTTCTCACAAGCGTCGGACCATTGGAACTTAACTTCTTTCTGCGTCAATTTAGTCAATCGGGAGGCGAGGGTAGATAATCCCTCCACAAACCTCCGGCAGTACCCGGCTAAACCCAAGAAGCTACGAACCTCCATCGGGGTCGTGGGTCTAGGCCAATCCTTCACCGCTGCAATCTTCTGGGGATCCACCTGAATCCCCTCATTGGAAACAACATGACCCAGAAAAGTGACGGACTCCAACCAAAATTCACATTTTGAGAATTTAGCGTACAACTGGTTCTGATGAGGAGTCTACAAAACTACTTTGAGGTGATCGTCATGATCCTCCCAGCTCCGTAAATAAACGAGGATCTCGTCAATGAAAACAATCACGAAGGAGTCTAGAAATGGCTTGAAAACCCGATTCATAAGGTTCATGAAAGCTGCCGGGGCATTGGTTAGCCCAAAAGACATGACCAAGAATTCGAAGTGACCATAGCGAGTTTTGAAGGCGGTTTTAGGAATATCCTGCTCTCTGATCCTCAACTGATGATACTCGGATCGCAAATCAATTTTGGAGACGAACTTTGCACCTTGTAATTGGTCGAACAAATGATCTATCCGAGGAAAAGGATATTTATTCTTGATGGTGACTTTGTTAAGCTGCCGATAATCTATACACATCCGAAGCGACCCATCCTTCTTTCTGACAAAAAGAACCGGAGCACCCCACGGCGACACACTCAGTCGTATGATCCCTTCTCTAATAAATCCTTCAGCTGCTCCTTTAACTCTCTTAACTCTGCTGGCGCCATTCTGTATGGTGGAATAGATATTGGCCGGGCATCTGGCAATACATCAATCCCGAAATCAATCTCCCAATCTGGTGGAATTCCTGGAAGCTCATCTGGAAACACTTCAAGAAACTCGTTCACAACTGGCACAGACTCGAGGAGAGACACTTCTGATGTGGTGTCCGCCACCCGAACCAAATGATAGATACACCCCTTCTTAATCATTTTCGAAGCCTTAAGGTAAGAAATAAACCTACCCTTCGGCACCACACCATTTCCTTTCCACTCAATAACCAGCTCGTTAGGGAACTCAAGCCTCATGACTCTCGTTCGGCAGTCAAGTTTAGCAAAGCACAAATAAAGCCAGTCCATTCCCATGATTACATCAAAATCTACCATTCCAAGCTCACTAAGATCGGCCGTGGTAATGCGACCACACACTGTGACGACACAATTCCTATAAACTCACGAGGCTGTAATAGAATCACCAACCGGAGTCAATACAGAGAACGGCTCATAAAGTTGTTCGAGTTCTATCCCAAAACTTGAAGCTATGAATGGGGTGACATAAGACAAAGAGGACCCCGGATCAATAAGAGCATAACAATCAATGGCCTGAACAGATAAGATACCTGTAACAACATCTGGAGAAGCCTCAGCACTCTGGCAACCATTCAAAGCATAGAACCGGCTAGGTCCACCCCTACCACGAGCTCCACCCCTAAATGCACCACACCCTGCTGGAGCTGGAGGACGCACGGATGATGTAGCAACTGAAGACCCAGATGACTTGGCAGATCCCCTACCCATATCCTGACTGGGCGCACGGCAATCCCGCTGGATGTGACCTCTCAACCCGCACCTATAACATAACGGGATATCCAAATAGCAAGTCTCTGTATGGAACCTACCACACTTGGGGCATGTAGCTCTCCCCTACTGCTGGGACCTCACTCCTGGACGACCGGACTGACGGAACCTCCTGCTGTCTGAACCTGGTCTTGAGTGACTGCTCTGCTGGTAACTGTGCATAGATGGTGGTGCACTCGCTGAGGACTGAGCATATGACTGGGATGGCCCTAATGACCCTCTCCCCAGAACTGGTCTCCCTGAGTGACCCATTGACCGGGACCTGCTGCTACTCTCCCTTTCTGCCTGTATCTTCAACTTCCTATCCTATGTGGCCTAAGCGAATCCTACAATCCTTCCATAATTCATATCTGAGTGCAAAGCCACTGTAGCAGCCTCATTCACCACCAAAGGACTAAGACCCTGAACGAAACGCCAAACTCGAGCATCCATGGTCGACACTAAATGAGGAGCATACTTGGACAACCTCATAAACTCCATGTGGTACTCCCAAACACTCATGCTGCCCTACTTGAGAACCTCAAACTCAGTGGCGCGAGCTGCCATTGTCTCGACAGGCAAGAAGTGGTCCATAAAGGCATCTACAAACTCATCCCATCTCGCTGGAGGTCTTCCCTCCTCACGGGAATCCTCCCACATCTCGAACCACGAACGCGCTGCTTCCTTCAACCTGTATGAAGCCAACTCAACCCCCTCTGTCTCCGTAGCCTTCATCACTCGGAGGGTCTTGTACATCTCATCAAGGAAATCCTGCAGATCGGCCTCTGGGTCTGTGCCTGAGAACTCTAGAGGGGCGAATCGCAGAAATTGGTGGACTCTGGAGCTGGCAGAAACTCCCTGTCTGCTGGAGGACACAGGGGCATCATGAGATCTCTGGTCCTGGGCGGCCATTAACTGGGTCAACATACGGATGGCTCCTCTAAGGTCCCCTCCAGAAACCCCGCGATCGGAAGCTGGAACAGTATCAGGATAAGGAGTATCGCCGGGAGGGATGGTGGCACCCCCTGCCACAGCTGGAACAGGAATGCTTGGATCTGGAATAGATGGGCCAGGCAGATTTAAGGCCGGGGAGTCACTCCCACCCACGGCATCAGGTACATAATTAATGGCCACACTTGGGGTAGCATCGGTCCCAAGGCCGAGTCTAGCTTTCTTCTTAGGTGCCATTTTTGAAAATTTCGGAACAAAGCACGAGTTAGACGTAAATACTTCCAATTTCCACTTCACCGTACGATATGGAATAACAAAGAAGTGGATAGTTTCCTAAATGCCCGCGTAGCCCCCTACTTATAGATGTGGTCGACAACACACAGATAAGAAGGGCTCTACTAGGCACGGCTCCGAGACATCCTAGGACTCTTTTAAAACCTGAGGCTCTGATACCAAGTTTGTCATGCTCCGAATCTGAGGGACATAACCGGCGCTCGACCGGGTAGCCCCAGTCAAGCGGACTTGGGTACCTCTCCTACCCCACGTGTTACACCGTATTTTTAGTACTTCTTAGCCAAGAGAAATAACTATTTACAATCAAAACACCTTTTTATTACAAAACATACATATGGTACATGATTTTTACCGTGGTTTAAACTTTACATAGCCCAACGTGCAAGATACATATTACATAAGTTCATGACCCACATTTCCTATCTACGGAGCCTCTAAACATGAAAAAGGGATGATATTGTACTTGCCGGTGACAAGGCTCTGGCTATACCTTATACAACTATCAAAATAAGATCCCAAAACAGAAGCGGCATGAGCCCCGAAAGGAAAGGGGCTCACCAATTCAGCTAACGGGAAGTGATGAAGAGCTACGGTCGGTGGACTAGAGTACCTGCTATCGATCCAAATACAATCATAACACGAATGTAGTGCCCCCGGCAAAAGGGACGTCAGTACACTTGAATTGTACTGGTATCTATAAACAAACTTGCTCCAAGTAAACTCAAGCCATATACAAGTAGGTAACAGTAATAGAAACAACAATCAAATGCACAAGAAAAGGAACAATCAAGCCAAACAAGTTTTCAATATCTCCTGTTTCCCCCTTCCACAATTCCACGTCAATGATTTCACAATTTGCTCAAATATTTATTTCAATAGTGATTTCGATCACTTTCCACCCTTATTACCTCGGCCACCATTATCACCACAATCCACACCTTATAACTTCGTGTTGCGGCACGCAACCCGATCCCACCGTACTGTCACAATTCACCAACAATACAACAACAATCAAAAATTCACAAAGATCAACAACAACACTTCTTAAGAAATAACAACAACAATTTACAAGTATTTACATAACCATCAATACTATTTTCAATCATATTCAATAACTCACATGTGTTTTATATCACAAAGACAATTGCCCACAATAAGCCATAGATGTGGTTATCACAATTATTCTAGTTGCATCATTTATGATTTTCTATCGTCATTTGTTCCTCAAATCTTAACACAAGCACAATCACAATAATTTCATGAATAAGCCACGCATATATCACATACCAAACATTCGTACACCAAACAAGGCGATGCTACAAAGATCAAGGTTAGCCATATATACCTGGAGCCTAATTCCCTTTTTAACTTCTAGTTTCAATTCACCAAATAGTCTAGCAACGTCAATCTAGTACACATGTTAAGAAATATGACTTAGAATTGGGGTTCACAATTTCTACTCAAACTTATTTAGGTTATCAACTCTTCTCTTGCAAACCTCTACCTCTACCCAATTTTCCCTTGCTAGGTTTTAGGTGTAAAAAGGCATGCATGTGTGGTTTCAACCATTATTTTCAAGAATCAAGGTGCGAGACCCCCCTCCCTTAGCTTAAATTGAAAAAAAAAATTAAGGAAAAAAGGTTAGGGTTTTTACCTGCAAAAATTGGGGATGAAGACAATCAATTGAAATTTTCCCTGCCCGGATAGTTAGAAGAATCAAACTAATGAAGCTTCCTTTCTCCCTCGAGAACCCTCCCTTCCCTCTCTTATTTTGCTTAGAAGATTATTAAAATGAGGGGTTGGGGGCGTTTTACTAAA
This sequence comes from Nicotiana glauca, assembly GCA_026770625.1. Classification (NCBI taxonomy): domain Eukaryota; kingdom Viridiplantae; phylum Streptophyta; class Magnoliopsida; order Solanales; family Solanaceae; genus Nicotiana; species Nicotiana glauca. The sequence goes on from MU767813.1 coordinate 81,713, forward strand.
AAGGGATCGAGTTTAAAATTTTAGAAAAATTGAAGACCGAGCAAGATCTGCGGTCGCACTATGCGATCGCAGAGTTGAAATGCGGTCCACAGATTAGACCGTAGAAGTGTCCCAATCACTGAACATCTCTGCCTGGGTGTGCGATGGGAATGCGGTCCGCATTCCTATTCTACGATCGCATAATGCACCACAGAACTGACCTTCACAAATCCTTGAGGGACTTATGCGACGACTATGCGGTCCGCATATTGATTATGCGATCGCATAATCGACCACACTTCTCACATCAATTTCGACCAACTCTCTGATTAACTCCACGGCATAAATGTGGTCCGCATACCTGATCTGCGACCGCATTCTGGACCACATAATGGCAATTTTCTAGACAATTTTGACTCTTGATTTTTACACATTCCTAACACATATAAGGAACTCGACACCACAAAGTACTAAGCTTTGAGCACAAATTTTTCACGGGGCCTTACAGTCTCATGAGTATATAGTATGCTGGATGCTTTTGCAATCCAAGTGTCTGCATTCAAAGAAAAATCGTGTGTTTTGTAGAGGGGAGGTTAGTTCGAATCACTACAAGAAAAATGCTCAATAGCGAAGGGAAAACTGGTCCCTAAAAGTAAGGAATTGGTCGCAAATGCTCAATAGCGGCCAGCTAATATGGTCCTTACAGTTTAAAACTAGCCATTAAATGTGTTTTAAGGACCATATTTCTGGTGCTTATTTGCATATTTTAGGGACTAAATTTCTAGTCCTTAAAATATTTTTGCGGCTAGTTTAAATATGGTCATTAAAAACGTTTCACGACTAATAAATTTCTAATCCTTAAAATATTTTCGTGGCTAGTTTAAATATGGTCGTTAAAACGCTTCACGACCAGTTAGAAGCTGGCCGTTATATCTATTCAGAGATGTTTAAAGCTGGTCCCTAAAGAAACAAGTCACAAGTCCCTAAATCACATTTAGTTTGCAACTAGAAAATCGGGAATATTAATATGTAGATAATGTTGCTTTCATAAAATAACACCAAAAGTGATCAACATCAGTTAATTAGTTGAATCGTACATCAATGATTTAGGCTACTCATTAAATGTGTTTTAAGGACCATGTTTCTGGTGCTTATTTGCATATTTTAGGGACTAAATTTCTGGTCCTTAAAATATTTTCGCGGCTAGTTTAAATATGGTCGTTAAAAACGTTTCACGACCAGTAAATTTCTAATCCTTAAAATATTTTCGTGGCTAGTTTAAATATGGTCGTTAAAACGCTTCACGACTAGTTAGAAGCTGGCCGTTATATCTATTCAGAGATGTTTAAAGCTGGTCCCTAAAGAAACAAGTCACAAGTCCCTAAATCACATTTAGTTTGCAACTAGAAAATCGGGAATATTAATATATAGATAATGTTGCTTTCATAAAATAATACCAAAAATGATCAACATCAGTTAATTAGTTGAATCGTACATCAATGATTTAAGCTACTCACAATATTGTGTTCATAAATATTTAGCAAAAAAACTACATATACTAATAATATCCCTCGATTATAATGTAAAATTTTCTTGAAATTCCAAGCAAAATTGTGGTTGATCTGTATGTCGTCAAAAATCGGCTTTCTCGTAAACTTCAATATCCAAAACCTGTTGAAGAAATAAGAAATTTCAGTTAGAAAAACTATATATAACAGAGGTATAGATACTCAAGTTTTTAAAAAAGTCTAGACTCCACAATGATTAGGATACAACTGACTTGCTTCCCCCACCCAGACAACAAAATTTAGGAAAAGAAATGACAAATATATGACTTTGGAAATTTTAAGAGGAATATACTTAGATCAGCTTGAAGGTGGAGGTTAATTTACCGGATGAATTTCCGATGTAAATACAATTTGTCGACTGGAAGATTAGCTTTATCCTTAGTTTATCATTAATCAGATGAAGTCATCAATTCCTAACATATAGAGGAAAGAAAAAGTATTTGCTAAGGGAGCACTGTTGCATGCTAACAACCTTGATTTATAAACTGATAAGTATTTTCTTGCATGTTTTGTTGTAGAAATATAAGTTGAGCTGAGATAAATGATAGAAAGGGATGAAATAGAGGTCTCCAGCAATTGAGGATTAAGGATTGAGGACACTAGGTCTGGTGGTGACATACAGGAGGAGGGCATAATGGTCATGACCATTCAGTCACAGCAGGATCTAGGAGATTCCTTCATAATCCCTATCTTTAATTTGGTTAGCATCCTGATTCTTTTGCGAATCTATAATGAAATACTAGCTCAGAGATTTCAGATTAAAAAATATATATTGAATTATTATCTGCCACCTTTTTCAGATATACGAAGGGTCAAATTTGTATATGTCATGATAAACACAAAAAAAAAGGTCATTTAAGAAAAGTTCAATTGTGCTAGTTGCTACAAGGATTAAAGGAAATGGAAGGATTCATTGGAGCGATAGAGTGGATGAGGAGATGAATACAGAAGGTACATAGATTGAGAATGAAGAACTGCAGCAAGAAGAACCTACAGTGCTTCCAAAACTTGACTTGGAATATATGTTCAGACCAAAGATAAACTTAGGTCTTGCGAAACTATTACTCTGCTCTGTTGCTCAGCAGTAAGCGAACCAAGAAGATCAAAAGCAAAAAAAAACAAGACCTATGATCTCTTCCGGCAAGAATGCAATTCCATACAGTCTGAGCATAAATACAATCTCGCAAAATATGCAATACTGATTCATCCTCTACTCCACAAGTCGTGCAAGTATCCTCTAGATTAAGATGGCGGCAAACTCTTTCTAAATTTGTAAGAATTCTACATTTGCCGCATAACCAAAAGAAAACTCAAATTTTCTTAGGCCCACACTAGCCCTAATTTGATTTCCAAACATTATCATACAGAAGCTTGTTAGAGTTGACATCGATGAAATTCGCAACTAATAGAAGAATAAATTCTGCAAATGATATACAATAACATACACTTAAATCAACAAAATAAATTGAGGTTTTATGTAAGTTGTTACTCACCTGGTATCATCAAGGATCCAAATAGTCATTCTCCTCGGCTGGAGGCTGGAAATTAGTTTGTTGCGCTAATACTAATTCTTTTATTTTTCTCAGTTCTCTCATCTCATTTTTGAAGTTGGACAGACGATCCTTCAAAGACTGATTTTCATTTTCAGTTGAACGTAGCTTAGCCAATAATTCAGTTTTTGAGGTAGTTTCCCCTTTCAAATCTTTCGCCTTTAATCCACCCCCAAAGCCAAATACATGACTACGACTTTGAGGTCCAAAGCATTTTTCTACAATCTCTATGTTAGGAAGTGACGGTTCAGACTTGTACCAATTCCTTGATTTGAGCCTACAAAGTATATAGAGAAATTTTTGTCAGATCCCATAATAACTAAAAGTAAAGAACATGTTCAATTAACCAAACGCACATCTTCTCGATTGTTTCAGGTTCAACAAGTGTGTTATTCTTCTTGCGAGTCTCGAAGAAAATAGTTGCCAAATCTGGTGGTTTGCCATCTTTTCCACCCTTTACATAAAAGTAAATATGTCAAATAATATCTCGTCAATATTAAGAAAAAATAGATTTGATGATAACACCTTTTGACAAATAATCTCTTTAATTGGCTTGCTACCAATATGATGAAGCATCTTCAACTTAGTTCTATTTGCTGCATTCATGTTATTTCTCGGCTATATTTGAGTGACAACATTAAATCAAATGCTATAAATAAGTTATCAATTAAAATATCACTGTATAAAATAAAATTACATAATTAGGTATTATGTCAAACCTAAAAACTTTCTGTAGAAAAATATTCCTTTACCAACCACTCCCATTATTTTTTGTCTACCCCCTTGGCCACATTCTTAAGAGCCTCTTGGATTGGCTTGCCCTTCACATATTTTGCATGCAATTTTCCTCTCCATTTATTCCATAACTCTTTCATTCATCCCAAAATATGATCGCGATGGATATCCATGTCATCACTTTCAAATTTATCCTGCAATACATCAAACATAGATTGATATCCAATATAATCAGAGAAACTCCATGTGATAGAAGAAAACATAGTTCTAAAATAAAGCTTGAATTAACAAATGCCTTAGCTTTATTTCAATTTTTTGAATTTAAAACATAACTGCATCATCCAGGTAGTCCCAATGGCACCAGTAATGATGTGCAAATGCATGAAATGGTGAATATTTAAGTGTTTCTTCACATTAAAACTGTTCATTCCAATACGGTCATTATAAACAACTAGGTTCTCTGTTTGGATACCTAAATAGGTCTCTGGTTCTTTCGCTAACCTACTCCATAAATTGATTCATACGGGTAATGAACAAAATATGCCTGACCAGTTACGTTCCAGAAGCTTACCATGGTAAACAACACAAGTTCTAGCAAATAGAAAACCGTAAACTTACTGATTCTGCTGAGACATTCTACATCAAGGTTTCATAATAGATCAGCGTATTACAATAGAAAACAAACTACATATAAATAAAAGATGCAAGTTGACACATAGGCTCTAAACTACCACAGATTGCTATTACAATAATTAATTGAATCAAAAAGTCAGTAAACATGTAACAAGAGATGTCCAGAAGGGCGATTCAGATGATATATTCAGCAGCTAGGTGTAGGTGACTGATGCACTAATGCACTAGCAGCAAGAATAAAACTGGGAAAATTAACCACACCCCCAATATTTCAGGCTAAAATAAACTGTACGTGATAAACTAGGAGCTGCTTATGGTAAATGACTACGCGAATCAGATATTCGGATCAGCTACAATTGTTAAATTACGAAAAGCAAGAGCACCTTTCCAGTAGGGTGAATCTTCATTTGAGTTATGAAGATCTAAAGCATCAGAACATTTCTCAGAAAAAGTCACAGGTGGTGTACTACAGTAAGGAGCTTGAGATCCTTACTAAAGTTCAGCGGGCTTGTTTACAAGGAAAACCCTTTGACCGGAAAACCTATTGGTAGACAAGTTTCCTCACCTTTTAAGAGGTCATAGACATCTGATTTCTCGCTCTTACGAGCTCCAGTTTTGCAAATATCAATAGTTATGTTCAAGTCTGTCTTCTGTGCCAAGAAACAGCTTCAAAAAAGTGTTGGTTTGATAACCATTAATGGAGAAGATTTTGATGTGGATGTAGTATCACAAAGACAAGAGTCAACTTTTTTTCCATGCTAGACAACTAACAAGCTCTTGCACAAGAAACAACTTTTTTTTTTCCATTTAGAACTATCACACCTAGCTTTAATTGAAATATATAAAATGAACACTAAGCTCAATGCTTAGTGTAATTGCAAAAAATAAGGAAAAAATAGTTAAGCCCCAAGAATGGATTGAAAAGAGGAAACAAAGGAGATATTGGAATATTCTATCCATTTACCTTAACAGCTGCCCACATGTGATTTAAATTTTCCTCCTTAATGCGATCCCACGATGATACTCCCAACGGACATATATTACGATCACGAACTATTTTTCTCAAGTGCCTCGAAAGTAGATTGCTATTCTTTTCAACTATTCGATTATTGTAGAATGTTACTTTTAACTTCTCTCCAACTTCAAATGATGTAACTTCTTTGCACTTGTCACTTTCTCGAACCTTTTTTTACCTTTCCAGCAGTAGCTGAACCTATATTTGTGTAATTAATAAATATTAGAAAATAGTGTAAAAATGATAAACTTGTGATCAAGCAGATTTGGGAAACCATACTTGTTTCAACTATTTGGGTGGACTGCATAACTTGATCAATAGAAGGAAAAAATGGAATATCAGTTTGCATATTTTCCTTGTCATGAAACAAAAGCTTTTGATTCATTGTTCGTAATCCTTGAGCGGCATACATGGTAGAGTCTAATCTTTTACTCTTAGAAGGTCTTGACATATTTTGACTAGCATAATGAGAATTCGGATAGAAGGATCGCTATTCATTTTCAAACTCTTCAAATGAACACATAAATCTAACTCACCCTCATCCTTTCTCTAGAATACCTGTTGCAAGAAATCATATTACTAAAATTTTGGCATTAAATTAAATTCAATTCTAAAAAAAGAATAGATTTGAAAAACCATACTTGCTTCAGCTTTTTGGGTGGATTGCATAACTTGATCAATAGAAGCAGAAAATAAAATATCAGTTTGCATATTCGCCTTGTCATGAACCAAAGGGTTTTTATTCACTGTTCGCAATTCTTGAGTGGCAAACAAGGTACTCTTAGAAGGTCTTGACATGCTTTGACAATTATAATGAGTATTTTGATGGAAAGATCACTCTTCATTTTCAGATTCTTCAAGGGAACGCATACATCTAAGCTCTTGCTCTCATCCCTTTCCTAGAGCACCTGGTGCAAGAAATTACATGAGTACAGGAAATCAAATCTAAATAATTACAAAATTGATTCTTAAAGAGAATAGATTTTAAAAACCATACTTGCTGAATTTTTTTGGATGTAGTGCATAATGTCATCAGTAGATGAAAAAGATGAAATATTAGTTTGCATATGCCCTTTCTCAAAAGCTAACGAATTTTGGTCCCATTTCAGACACCCCCAAAGAGCACATAGATTGAAACCCTCGCCCCCGTCCCTTCGCTACAGCACCTAATATAAGAAAATTACATTAGTAAAAAAATAGCACTAAAATTTAGGTGTACAAATTGATAACACAATATATTTGAAAAACCATAGTCATTTCAATAATTTGGTTGTACTTCATGCTTGATCAGTAGATGGAAAATATGGAATATCTGTTCTAGATACCCCTAAAGAGCTCAGGGATTTAAGCCCTCTCCCTCGTCCCTTTCCTATAGCACCCGGTGCAACAAATGTATATTTGGTTGTAGCTTTCCCAATAGATGCTACCTCATTTTCATTCTTTGATGGTCTCATATCAAACCTACAAAAATAAATAAGACATTATAAATGCAATGTACCAACAAAAAAATATATAATAATAATGCATAACAATATGAATATGGTAATGGCATAAAGAGATACTTCACCTTAGTCGGTTCTTTTCCGTTTATTTTGTATAGGATTTTCTAAATCTACAACATCACCATCCATTTGTTGCAAAATCTCATAGGAATCACGAGGTTGTGTCTTTCTTGCTACACACCAACCCTTTTTAGAATTATCATTAGCATAAAATACTTGAGATACTTGGTCCGCTAATACAAAAGATTCATTTGTTTTCAAAAATTGCCCCAAATTAACACTTACAATACCATATTCATCTGTTTTAATTCCTTTCTTTTTATCATATGCATCAAACCAATTACATAGAAACAAAGTCACTCTTCTTCCGGTGAATTGCAATTAAATAACGTCAGTTAAAACTCCATAGTAATCAATATTCTCACTATGTTCATCAGTCCACCGACAACAACCACACCATAATTTTGAGTCCTTAAATGTTTATCATAATATTCCACATAAAATCTATATCCATTAACAGCGTAGCCATTATAATGCAACACATATTGGGTCGGACCACGTGAAAGTACAAGGAGATCTTCCATAAACTGACAATCATCTTCTTTATACAATTGTGCAACCTATTAACAAAATAAGTTGATTACTTTAGAATGGGAAATATATAATATTAGATTTTTAAATTTAATATGTATATATTACTCACCCTATCTTTGAACAATTAGATAAATTGTCTGTTCCATTCTGTATCAGACAAGTGTTGAGTAGAATCCACATGAGTTCGTGCAAACTCTCTACAAATTTTAGTTGAACCACTAAAGGAAACAACGAAAACAAAATACGATATGAAGGACATAATTTCATACTCTAGAAATGGTAGAACTTCATCACAATTCTTTAGTATGTATATATGTGCTTGCTCCAATTCATTCGCTTCAAGATCATGATATTTTGGAGCTCCTAAAGTTTTTCCAGATTTATAAAATAGAGATAAACCTCCATCAGAATTTTTTAATCCACCATCGTAATTTCGTTCTACCCAATTAAACTTTTGTGTCGATTCTATGATGATACCTAGAACATAAGTTCATACATTCATTTGCAAGGTAACCCTCTGTAATTAAACCTTCTGGACATGCCCTATTACCAATAAGAGATTTCAAAAAATATAATCATCGTTCTATAGGATACATCTACCGATACTGAACCAGTCCAGCAAGCTTAGCTTCATCAGCTAAGTGAGTAGGCAAATGCACCAGGACATCAAAAATGAGGTAGGGAATACCTTTTCTTACTTACAAAGTGTTATAGGAATTTAAGCTTCAATCCGATCCAAGTCACTAGTCATTGATGCCTTTGCTCCAAGCACATTAAAAAATAAAGGCAACTCGATAAGGGGTTCACACACTATTTTGGATAGCATACCACGTAGAGCAAGAGGGAGTAAATGTTGTAGAAGAACATGGCAATCATGACTCTTTAATCCAAAAATCTTGTGCTCTTTCAAGTTAACATTTTGAGAAATACTAGATGAAAATCCATTTGGCACCTTTAAATTCTTTAAGAAAAGGCATATGTTGTGCTTTTCTTGGGGAGATAATGTGTAACATGCAGTTGGAACTTCATATTTTTCTCCTTTTCTAATTGGGTGCAATTCCGGCCTAATGTTCATTTCTTGCAAATCGAGTCAAATTTTAATGGTGTCCTTGGTCTTTCCTTTAGCATTCATGAATATCCTCAAAATATTATCACATATATTTTTTTCAATATTCATAACATCCAAATTATGTCGCAACAAGAGTGATTTCCAATATGGAAGTTCAAAAAAGATACTCCTCTTCCAGTTATCTTTTCGAACATCATATGATATCTTGGTCCTTTTCTTTGGATCCTTTGTTAACTGTAATCCTTTAAGATCTTGCACTTGATTAAGTATCTCAATACCAGAAATGCATTTTTGGTGGGAGCTTTTTCTCTTTTCTGCCCTCAAATGACTCCTTATCATTGATCCATTTGTGATTTAGAAGAAGGTAACGCCGATGACCCATAAAATATTGTTTCTTACTATTCTTAATTCTGATTGAGGAAGTGTCTTTATTGTAACATGGGCATGCCAATTTACCTTTTGTACTCCATCCAGATAAATTTTCATATGCTGGAAAGTCATTGATTGTAACGACCCGACCGGTCGTTTTGAGTCCTAGCGCATGTTCAGCAATTTGAGGCCATGAGTAGCTTCATTTCAGGTGTTATGATTTTCACGCGTGGTCGGAATTGAATTTCGGGAAGTTTGGAGTTAATTTGGGAAGAGAATTCTCATTTCGGAAGCTTAAAGTTGAAAGAATGAACTAGAATTAGATTTTTGAGTAAACGACCTCGGAATCAGGATTGGAAGGTTCCAGCAGGTTCGTATGATAATTTTAGACTTGGACGTATGCCCGGTTTGGGTTTTGAATAACCCGGAAGCGTTTTGGCGCCTATTGCGGAAGTTAGCATTTTGGAAGAAGTTTTTTAAGTTTGGCTTAAAGTGCATTTCAGCGTTATCGATGTCTGTTTGGGATTTTGAGACAGGGAGTAGCTCCGTATGGTGATTTTGTAGTTGGGAGCACGATCGGAAGCGAATTCGGAGGTCCGTAAGTAATTTTGAAGCTGTTTGGCTAAAGATAGAAATTTGAAGGTTTTTAAGAAGTTTGACCGGAAGTGGACTTTTTGATATCGAGGTTAGAATCTGATTCTAGAAGATGGAGTAGGTCCGTAATGTCAAATATGACTTGTGTACAAAATTTGAGGTCAATCGGACATGATTTGAGGCCTCGAGCGAGTCCGTAATGTGTTTTGGGATCGGTTGGTAGGTTTGGTTGAGGTCCCGGGAGCCTAGGGTGGATTTCGGGTGGTTAACGGATCAAAACTGGATTTTAAGAAAAACTGAAGCAGCTGGTATTTGGTATTTCCACTTTTGCGGATATGGGAGCACAGAAGCGGCCCCGCAGAAGTGAAGAAGAAGCCGCAGAAGCGGACGAGGGCGAGGGCAGCCAGGACCGCAGAAGCGGCCCTTGATCCGCTGATGCGGAACCGCAGAAGAGGTAGGCTGATCGCAGAAGCAGAAGGTTTGGAGTGGATGGGAGCCGCAGAAGCGGCAAGCGGCCCGCAGAAGCGGGACCGCGGAAGCGGAGAGGGTTCCGCTGAAGCGAAAATGTGGGTAGTAGGCTTGTTTTAAAATCGTGATTGGGAGTTCATTTCTCTCATTTTTCATGGCTTTGGCAATTTTTGGGAGGATTCAAGAGAGGATCTTCATCAACAATGTTAAGGTAAGTTATTTCTACCTATTATGAGTTAAATATATTAATTATTTATGGATTTTAGTATGAAAATGGGTAGAAAATTGAGGGTTAGAGGAAGACCTAGAAATATTGTGTTCTTGGAATTTGACCACGATTTTGAGTATGGAATTAAGAGGAAATTATATATTTGAGTTCCTAAGGTCATGAGTAAATTTTATCTTCGAGAAATTTTGGATTTCGGGCACGTGGGCCTGAGGGCATTTTTGTTAACTTTTCGTTCGGGGTTAGAAATTGTTATAAATTGGGTTGTAAAGGATAATCGAGCATATATTAATGGATTTGTATGATTTTTGGCTAGTTTTGGAGCATTGTGCGTTGGTGAAAGTCTTCGGAAGAATGTAGAATGCCGGTTGTGGATCTTCGAAGCGAGGTGAATCTCCTTTCTAATAATGTGAGGGAGAAATTACACCTTAGGTGAGTTAATTGGTTATGTGCTCCTATTTGTGGGGGGCTATGTACGCACGAGGTGACGAGAGTCCGTGCGTAGCTACTATTATGCTATTGTCCGGGTAGTCTAGGACTCAAAAGCATGCTATACTTGGGATATTTGTAATCTTATTGACATTTGAATTGTAAAAATCAAATTGAACTCGTAAATGAATTTCAAAAAGGATTAAACTTTATTTTCTTAACTTGTTAAAAGAGGATTTGGTTTTTATTTGATAAAATGTTTCCCGAAAATTTTGAATTTGATTAGTTGAGCATCTATTCCTGTGTGTACCTGCATCGCACGGATGGTTCGCGAGCAGGGTATTTGTCTACTTTATGTTAACTGCTTCGCATGGATGATTCGCGAGCAGGGTATTTATTTATTTTATGTTGACCGCGTCGCATGGATGATTCGCGAGCGGGGAAAATAGATACATCTATTGGTTCGAGCCGTTCGACCCTCGGCAGTGCACAGTTTACATTTCTGTTGGATCGGGCCGTCGCCTCGGCATGATATGCGCATGTTTATGTTACTTACTTGAAGTACTCGATGTATTTATTGAATTTTTGGCCTGACATGAATTACTGAAGATAAAAGAAAAGAAATCCTGAAAATCCTTTGCTAATTATTAAAGGTGCTTACCTGTTTTTACAGCTTTGTGAACTAGAGCATGCTATATAAATCCATGAATTCCTCACGTTTTAGTATATTATTATTGGACCATTAGTAAGTGTCAAAGTTGACCATCTTATCTCTACCCCCTCGGGATTAGGCAGGATACTCATTGGGTACACGTTGTTTTTGTGCTCATACTACACTTGCTGTGCATTTTGTTGCACAGATATTTGCAACTCCAGTGGCCTACTGGGCATAGCGGCACGGAGGATTCTGGGACTAGGTGAGCTGCATTATTCGAGACGGCCGCAGCTAGAGTAGTCCCTTCCAATATACTGTATTTACTTTCTGTCCACTGTATTTCAGACGGATTTTGTATTTTATTTCTCTTATCAGTAGATGCTCATGCACTTGTGACACCGGGTTCTGGGATGGTTCGAAGTATTGTATTAATTGCTTAACTTTAAAATTTGATTTGAAACTATATTCTTTAAAATTTCTAAATAATGAAGGAAAAATCCTAGATTTCAAAAGTGTTTAAACGAGATTTAATTTAGTATTTGAGTTGGCTGGCCTGACAGCGGAGTCTGGCGCCACCACAAACCTTAATAAATTTTGGGTCGTGACATTGATGTTCCATAAAAAAGAAGCATGTAACTTAAAATTCTGTCAAGTTGATGCATCAAAGGTCTCAACACCAATTTCTCATAACTCATTTAACTCCTCTATCAAGAGTTGAAGATATATGTCAATTGCATCTCCTGGACTATCTGGACCAGGTATAACCATGGACATAATGAAATTTTCCTGTTTCATACACAACCAAGGTGGTAAATTATAAGGAATAAGTACCACAGGTCAAATACTATATGAGTTTTTTGAATTCCGAAATGGCGGGAATCCATCACTAGTAAGTCCAAGTCGAATATTATGGGGCTTAGCCTCAAATGAGGGGTGAAGTTCATCAAATGATTTCCATGCCATTGACTCAGCTGGATGCCTCATTGTTCCATCATCAACCCTTTTATCATGATGCCATGTCATTAGAGAAGATGTCTTTGCAGACATATACAACCTTTGAAGCCTAGGCTTCAATGGACAATAACGTAAAATCTTTGATGCTATTTTTTTACCATTCTTATTATTCTTTGCTTCCCCGCTATGTTTATCTGTTTTCCATCTGGATCCACCACAGACTTTACAGGAATCAAGTAAATTATCTTCCTTCGAATATAGCATGCAATCATTTATACAAGCATCAATTTTTTGGTAGGAAAGCCCAAGGTCCCGAATCACCTTCTTTGCCTCATAATATGAATTTGGAAAATTCGCTCCATCAGGCAACATCTCATCCTTCGACCTTTTAATAACATTATAAATGATTCACTGCTCCAATGACCCATACTTTTTATGTGAAGCAATTTAATCAAAGTGGAAAACTTTGAAATTTTTGAACTTTGGTATAGTGGCTTCTCGAAATCTTTCAATAGGTTGTAAAACTTTTTGGCTTCAACATTTGGTTCTTCTTCAAGTAAACCATTGTAACCAACACCAACAGTGCCTCCATCATGATTATGATATAAATCCCTCAGCATTTCATGTATTTCATCCTCATCCTCATAATCATCTACTTCATTATCACCTTCAACTTCGCATTCCGACTGTGGCTCACCCAGATCTTCTCCATGATGATACCAAAAAGTATAATTTTGAATTATTCCATATACTTTCAAATGTATCTCGACTGTCTCACGTGTTCCTAATGTTGTGTTACAACATTTGACACACGGACATCGTATTTCATATAATTCTCCTGTTCTTCTAAAGGCATAATCCAAAAATTTTGCACCCAATTAAGTAGGATTCGTCAAGTCGGTTATCAACAAGTTGCATCCATCGCTTACTTGGTGCAATAACCTTGGATAGTATATAGAAATAATATTTAAAAAATTAAGATCACAAAAATATTAAGATGTACATTATTTATAAAAGAAAGTACTACGATGAACATTATTTGTCATTACACTTGCCAGACTCATCTTTATGATTAAACTTCCAACGATTTTACAAGAATGAAATAAATTACAAGTTCATATGCATAACATATAACTCACAATGGCTCAACAAAATGAGAAAATAAAACACAGAAGACACTCTAAAATTAAATCACTAATTTTTTATCTTATCTTCCTTAAATAAAAAAATGATACAATAACTATCATTCTACTATTAAAAATATTATAATAATCGCTATCTAAATGAGACACTAGCTATATTTGTTATTTTTTTAATCAAGAACTAGTTTATATATATATATATATATATATATATATATATATATATATATATATATATATATATATATATATATATATATATATATATATATATATATATATACGCGAAGTTCAACCATATCCTAAGGATAGCTAAAAAAACCTACACGTAAGCACAAGAACATGAAATGCTATTTATCTTTAACATAATCAAAATCCAACAACGAGATTTGTTAATTTAGTGAAGAACTATATTTTTCGCTCCATAATATATCCTTTTCCAATCAAAGCAAAACTCACATTATAGCTAGAATCAAAATAGAACCTATATTATAATAGTTGATATAGTTGTTCATTAATATGTTAGTGTCATCTAGGTTCACTTGTGGGTGGCAAAATAAGGCAGAACTAGGAGAAGGATAGAAGGACCGGATTTTGACCCTCCACATATAGAGTTCTAAGTTGCAGAAAACAAATAAAGAAACAAAAAATTGAAGAACCCCCTTTGCGATTTCTGATTCAAAGGAAAAAATGACACGAAGAAGAAAAAACAGAACATATCAAAGAGAAAGATAAGTCTCAAAATAACTGCCTGAAAATTTTCAATATTGTAATTAAAGCTTCACATAGGGTGCTACTATGATCATTACCACATGTTAGCTAGGAATTTGTACCCTCTTTTAACATTTATTTTACATTGCAGCTAACTCTCTATCATACAACTTATTATTTCTTCATTTGCATATATCATTTGCCTATATATACACTCTCAACTTGCTTTTTCCATATACCATATTCTCTCATTTCCACATAAAGAAAGACAGAATAATCCACTTATTTTCTCTCTCTGTTAAATTGGGAAGGTCCAAGTGCTATGATAAAGAAGGTTTGAAGAAAGGGCCATGGACACCAGAAGAAGACCAAAAACTCTTGACTTGCATTGAGGAACATGGTTGTGGTAGCTGGCGTTCTTTGCCTGCTAAAGCTGGTAATAATATTATCGTAACTATTATTTATACAAATAGCCGGATAGATTTACTATAATTAATTCTATCCAGTATACATAGATTTTACACTAATTATAAACGGTTATACTTATATACAGATTATACATATATTATACATCTACCACTATTTTTAGTTTAAGCGATTGGGTGGGTCTGTTATGTTAATGCTTCTACTATTTTAAAGTGTGAGATTATAGAGCAGGGTCATAGGCAACTTATATCAAGATGTGTCATATGATACTGCTTCGTCAATTTTTTCTGTAAATATGTATACATAAAAATAAGAAAACTGAAAATATTCGATATAAATATAAAAAAGGACACCACTTGTCGTTATAGTAATTTATTTATTTATTTACTTCTTCAAATATTGATACCACTTACACAAATTCCTGTGTATGCCACTGTCATAAAGTATACCTTTATTCAAGTTTGACTTTAATTATAATGTGTGATCACGAAGTTAAATTGCATGATCATCTCGTCTAAGAGATTAATTTTGTTTTTCTTCCTAATTTTTAGGTCTGCAGAGGTGTGGGAAGAGTTGTAGGCTAAGATGGATCAACTATCTAAGGCCAAATATCAAGAGAGGAAAGTTCAGTTTACATGAAAAAAGAACTATCATTCAACTTCATGCTCTTCTTGGAAACAGGTAATAATTTAATGAAGGACAGTAAATTAAAAAAAAATGACAGTAAATGATAGAACTCATTCTTTTCTGCCATGGGGTTGGGCTCATAAATTGTTAGTTACCTTTGTCAGTCACATTGTTTCCCATAGTCACTGCTTTTTCTCTTTCACTATGCAACCAATAGGCATGATGCAACTAATAGGGTTAATGCTCCTTTTTTCATGGACCAAACAAGTGAAAAAACTTAAACAGTATTCCTCCGTTCATATAAGTGACTTTTTAATATTTTTCTACATTTAATTCAATACACCAAGCGAAAGCAACAAAGCAGTTCCACAAGGAGCTACAGAAGAAATGGTCAACCTCAGTATCTCATATCAAATTTCCCTACCTTTTATACTGGAAAGGTGATACTTCCCCTAAATCATTGAGTGCTTTAGAGGGTCTCAATCGTGATTTAACAATTTCTTGATACCTTCCATTTAAAAGTTTCTCATAAGATACAAAATTAGCTATGATGTCCTGGAGATGAATGCACTTCTGTGAATTCAATATGATGGGCAAACTTCAATTTAATCTATTGTAGCACAAACTATACTTGTATACCACTACACACCATATTGATTTGGTTCAAAATAAATATCTTTTCTTACATAATCAAGAATGAACGAACTTTACATATCCTGATGTGTCGAGTTAATAATATACAGATTTTAATTATGGATAGTTTAATCAAAATAATTTTTTTTCTAGGAGTTAGTATTCTCTTAAGGGGTGTGCCAAACGCCAAAAAGTCGCTTATTATGGACCGAAGAGAATAAAAGAGAACACATTACTATTACTTAACTCTCTCTCTCTCTCTCTATATATATATATATATATATCTTTAAAAAATTCGTTATAATAATCATAATTAACATGCATTATTATCTCATTATTTAGTTTTGGATGGAGTAGATTACTCAACAAAGAAGCTATATATCTTTTTCTCTACCACAAAAAAACTGTCAACATCTGATATTAGTACTATCTATTTAGTACGCACATGTACAAACTCATAAATGTACATAGAATCTAGCCTAGACTATCCTAATGTTAGATTCCCTAATTAGATACTCTTTTGCGATTCCCTAACTAGAAAAAAAAAATAAGAGAAAGGAATTGAAGAACCCTTTTGCGATTTCTGATTCAAATTGAAGAAATTGAATCCATATATAGAGTTCTAAGTTGCAGAAAACAAATAAAGAAACAAAAAATTGAAGAACCCCTTTTGCGATTTCTAATTAAAAGGGAAAAAGGACACGAAGAAGAAGAAAAAAATAGAACATATCAAAGAGAAAGTAATTGAACTTACTCTTGTTTAGCGGATAATCCAATAGTATAATTTGTGTAAAGTACTTTGGAGGATTAGCGGCCTCCAAAGAAGAAACTGAACAGAGTTCGTTGCCTCACTCGATGTCATGACCCAAAATCCACTAAGGGTCGTGGTGGCGCCGGACACCGCCGTCAGGCCAGCCAACTCAAATACTTAATTATCTCATTTTAACACTTTTGAAATCCAGGATTTTTCCTTCATTATTAAGAAATTTTAAAGGATATAGTTTCAAA